>CM059222.1:25226207-25286207 GCA_030347435.1 Clarias fuscus | reverse complement strand
AAGTCACAAGAGTAAAATTAATCACCGGGTAAGAAAAGTCACAAGTGAAAGCTGAATACTAAAAACACATGTAAAAACAAATAAAAAATCAATAAACAGCATGTAAAAAAATAATTTATTAATTGATAAAAATTCTACATTAAAATGGTAATCTTGAGTACATACGCAAATCTGTAAAATAAATAAACCATATGTAAAAAACAGTAAAAAAAAAAACATGAAAACAATTATGTGCAAAAAAATCTATCACAAAAGTGATTTGTATGTAAAAAATCACTTATGAAACTAAACGAATTGTGTGTAAACTATCATGAATTTTAAACAAATTACACCAGAAAACAACTTCAACACTCAAGTGGTTAATCAGAATGTAAGTCTCGCTTATATTCGTATTTTTTTATATAGTCTTTTTTAATCCAGATTTGAGGATCGGTTAGAGTTCCCAGTTTTTCCCATAAATCCCGCCTTCTGTGTTATGATTGGTTACAAGAGTTCAGTCTCTTTTGTGATTGTTTAGATGCTTTACTGCATGTGAGACCCAGTGGATAAAAGTCTCAAGTAGAGAAATGTTTGTTTCGGATGGATTTTAAAAATCAAGAATGGAAGTAATCTCTGTGATCCTGATGTCACATAATGTGACTCCCGCGTGGGGCAAACATGCACAGAAAGAATATATTTATTCCAAACGATCAGATCAAATGTTTGCACAGCTAGTATTTACTTAGTGACGATGCGTTTATGTTCTGATTGGGTTATTATTCCGATTATTAGAGAAATATCAATGTCCACTTACTGTAACGCACTTACTGATGTGAATCTAATGGGAGCACACGGTGTGTATCCGGTGTGTATCCGCTCCCATCATACGGCACGATACGGCCATGCTGAGTAAATAATTCCATCACATCACACGCCTGTTAGTTCCACCTCATAAGAGCCAGCAATTAACACCAGCGCTGAGTGTTTCAGAGGCAGGTCACACACCCTGATCAGGAGCAGTGGACTGATCCAGTGTGGTTTGACCAGCTTGGACTCTACGTGTGGCGGTGATGTCACCTGATTGTGCCGGAAGCATTTCAGAGCGGAAATACGGTGAATATACGGTACAGCTACGAATCGGTGTTTATAGGAAGTACAGTGAAACGACTCAGGATGAAACCCGGGTGACTGGTGACTCACTGCAGCTGCTGGATGATCAGCTCCTCCTCGTTGAGGTACTTGAGTCTCTCCTCCTCCACCAGGAGGCGCTGTCTCTGGAGAGGATCCTCCTGCTTCCTCAGAGCGTCACACACTCGCACACTCAGCTCCGCCTCCGTCCGCTTCACCAGAGAGCGCACTGATTCCTGGTTCTGCAGCTACACACACACACCCACACCCACACACACACACACACACACACACCCACCCACACACACACACACACACACACACACACACACACACACACACACACACACACACACACACACACACACACACACACACATATAGAGTACACACACAGGCAAGGGGTTAGCATTAATACATGCACACACACACACAACCAAAAACACACACACCTGAAAACCCATCACACACAATAATGCAGATGTCCATACACACAAACACACTTCAATCAACACACACATACAGAGGTACACAATCCTACACACTCATAGAAGCTCTCTGTCTCTGTCTCTCTCTCTCTCTCTGTCTCCCTCACACACACACACACACACACACACACACACACACACACACACACACACACACACACACACACACACACACACAGAATAATATCGTGTTAAATCACTCCAGCCTGATTCCTGACACAGCTCTCTGAACTCACAATAACAAACACACACACTAGCGGCTTTCAGAAAGAGGCTTTCAGAAATAATCACTGTTTTATTTATTAGATTTCACTGCTGTAAGAATAAACAGCCTTAAAGATCGAGGTGGATTCTATAATAGAGGTGGATTCTACATGTATCCAGTTTTTTAACCTTAAGAGTGTGTGTGTGAGTGTGTGTGTGAGTGTGTGTGTGTGTGTGTGTGTGTGTGTGTGTGTGTGTGCACGTATGTTCTTGACAGTCTTATCCTTGACCGTTTAAGGTGTCGTATCATTCAGGATTTCTTGTGTGTGTGTGTGTGTGTGTGTGTGTGTGTGTGTGTGTGTGTGTGTGTGTGTTCTTGACAGCCATCTCCTTCACCGCTTTGAGATGTCCTATCACTCAGGATTTCTTCAAACCTTAAGTGAAAGTTTTGGCCTCAAGGAGTAAACTGCATGAAGATGGAGCATATGGGACTGTGTGTGTGTGTGTGTGTGTGTGTGTGTGTGTGTGTGTGTGTGCGTGTGTGTGTGTGTGTGTGTGTTTAATCTTGAAGTAAACACTTTCTCTCTGCTGTTGCTGTTCTTTGTCACTGTGTAGTCCACCTATAACAATGTGTGTGTGTGTGTGTGTGTGTGTGTGTGTGTGTGTGTGTGTGTAGCATATACATACATACAGGCTTGTTTACGCGTTTGGGTTATTTTCACTGCAGTTGAAGAATTCATGAACTTCACATATTATTACACACATGATTCCTATCGTCTCAGGCAATTCTGCAAGGTCAAAGGTCACAGCCTGTACTCAGAGCCCGAGTTCATGCCGCTAACTGGTTAATCAGCCCTGCCTTGTAGTTCGTGCTCTCTGGTCCAGAACAACTGACACCAATGATGCTGCTCTTTGTGTGTGGACTCTACATGTATTGTACTTCTGTAGTGCCACCTTCATCTTCGTCTCTAAGAGACAGTGAGGCCACGCCTCCTTTGGCCAGACTGACAGGTACAGTGGCCACACTTCCTTTATTGATATGAAAGGAACACAGAATACACCTTCTTCACAGGGCCTCAAGGCACAAAGACCACGCCTCCTTAATGGTTAATAAAAGGAGTAGAGGCCCCGCCTCCTTTTGTGGAACTGACAGATTCAGAGGCCACGCCTCCATCAATGTTACTAAATTCATAGAAGCCATCATTCCTTCAGTGGGATTGACATACACAGAGGCCACACCTCCTTTGCTGTAACTAAAGAAATAGCGGTCACAGCTTCTTCAGTGGAACCGGTGGATACACAAGCCACGCCTCCTTCATTGTTACTAAAGATGTAAATGCCATGCCTCCCTCAGTGGGATTGACAGATACAGAGGCCACACCTCCTTTGCTGTTACTAAAGAAATAAAGGTCACGGCTTCTTCAGTGGAACAGACAGATACACAAGCCATGCCTCCTATATTGTTACCAAAAATGTAGATGCTGTGGGATTGACAGATATACAAGCCACGCCTACTTCATTGTTACTAAAAATGCAGAAGCCACGCCTCCTTTAGTGGGATTGACACATACAGAGGCCACGCATCCTTCATTGTAACCAAAAGTATAGAGGTCATGGCTTCTTCAGTGGGACTGAGAGATACAAAGGCCACGCCTCCATCACTGTTACTGAAGAGATAGAAGCCACACCTCCTTTAGTCGGACTGGCAGGTATAAAGACCGTGCGCTTTCCATATTGCCAAATTCAGGCCGTCTTTATTTGTTCCACATCTCTATTCAAAGTGTCATCAGTATGTACTGTAGACGTCACGGTTTGGTACGTATTTGGTACAGTGAAGGAAAAACTTGTAAAGATATAAACTATAAATAGTGGCAAACTGGCTATAAATCGCTGAACACAGCGAGTGTAGATGAAGGCGCATCCTGTCGTCTAGGTGTCTGGGTGCTAAGCTGTCTGTGAATAGTAACAGCACCGTCTATAGCAAACAGAGCAAACAATGGTTCTTTCAGGTAGGCAAGATTTAAAGGATATTCTTTGAATATTATCTGCTATTTACTTTTCACAGCTACGTGAATCCCTGTTTCAGAGTAAATGTGAGTAAAGCATGTCTTTTCTAACGCCAGAACAGAAGTCAACTTGGGATCTTCTCCTCAAATCCGAGATCCATCCCTGTTCACGAGGGGACATCAAATCAACATGGCTGCTCAGAGCATAAGACATAAACACGGTAAAAAGTTCCTAACTTTAACCTAGGTCATACTCTATATACAAGTAGTGTACAAGGGTGAGACATAAATGATCCAAACTCTGGCTGTAGAATTTATTACGATTAACTTTTAGAAAAAACAAATACAGTGGAACCTCGGATTGCGAGTAACGTGGTTTACGAGTGTTCCGCAAACCGAGCAAAGATCTTTAATACATTTTTAATTAGAAACCGAGCAAGTATTGGTTTACGAGTCCCGAGTATCATGTATCACGCATGCGACTCTTATTTTGACACCGAGCGGCAAGTGATCACAACTGAGCCAATAATTTTTCTCTCTCTTCCGCTGCGGGAATTATGGGTAATCGTCTCCCCTGCGTAAAAATAAGAGTCCCCTCCTGCGTCTTAGTGCTCGTCTCTTATAATCAACATCTCCCTCTCTCTTCTGTGTGCGCGCGTAATTTGACACTGTGCCCCACACACACCGACACACACACACACGCACACTTACTTTGTGTGTGCGTGCGCGCATGTAATTTGACACCGACACACACACACACAAACACACACGCACACACACACACACACACACACACGCGCGCGCGCGCTTTATTTACACAGAAAACTCAGCTCTGTCACAATTCTTTTCAACGGTAAGATGCTGGTTCATTAATTTTTTTACTTTACAGCAGTGATTCCGTTAGTATGCTCACGCGAATATCATTAGAGAGATTTATTTTTTTCCCGTTAAAACAGTGTTTGCATTGTGTATGTTAGTTGTGAAACTTAAAAAGCGAGGTGTGGGAGGGAGAAGGAGTTTTACTGTTTAAGACGAGGCGAGAGGCTAATTCCACACACGCACACACACACACACACACACACACACACACACACACACACACACACACACACACACACACACACACTTAACTGGATTTATTTGTACTTTTTTAAAAACGTTAAGTGCAGGTTAATTTGTTTTATTTTTACTTTATATGTTGTATTAATTATTTTTATGTATTTATTGTTTTGGGCTGTAGAACAAATAATTTTAATTTTCATTATTTCTTATGGGAAAAGTCTATTTGGTTTATGAGTGTTTTTGGAATACGAGCCCGCTTCCGGAATGAATTGTGCTCGTAATCCAAGGTTCCACTGTGCATTATTTTTTAACATAAGCTTCTTGCTTTTTTGAATACTCTGTCCATCTGTTAAACAAGCTTTCGTATTCCCTCAATTAAAGCTGAGCTGCGAGCTACTGTATAGTACGAATGCACCGCTGTCGTCTCTGAAGATGTGAATCTTCATCCTAGTAGTTCTGCTTTCAGGGGACCAAACAGGTGAAACTCCAATGGAGCAAGATCAGGACTATAGGGAGGACGCTTTAATACCTCAAAACAATGTTTTTGTAGAGTGTTGACAGCATGGGCAGAAGTGTGTGGACGTGCATCGTCATGAATCGCCCTTGGATATCAGTCCTCTGCGTTCAATCTGAAGTTTAGGCTTCAGCTCTTCTATATGCGTCTCACTGTAACAAACACTGTTGATTCACTCACTCACAGTCTATACCGCTTACTCCTTCCTGTATTCAGGGTCACGGGGGGGATTCCCAGGGGATTTAGGGCGGAAGCGGCAAGGTGCCAATCCATCGCAGAACACACACACACACTCATTCACACACTACAGCCAATTTGGGAAAGCCAATTAACCTAACCTACATGTCTCTGGACTGTGGGAGGAAACCAGGCATGGGGAGAACATGCAAACTCCATGCACACAGAGACGGGAATCGAACCTGGCTGGGAATCAAACCCTGGAGGTGCAAGGCGACAGTGCTAACCACTACACCGCCCTTTAGAAGCACAGAAGCGGATGGTTTCTCCTGCTGATGGTTGACTTTTGAACTTTGGTGATGAATCCATAGACGTGTGGCACACTTATGCGACCTTCCTCGAACGTCTCGATCCATTCATAGACACTTCTTTGAGACAAAAGTCTTCGGCACCAGGTGCACCCTAAGACTGCAGTTACAAATGAACTGATGTAACACGTTCACACTGGTGACTGGGGAGGGAAAAAGCGCAGATAAGGCAGACATTTTTAATACCACCCTTGTGTGGATCATTTTTGACTCGCCCTTGTATATAGAGATATACTGGATTCATTGTTAACCATGCATCATTCATTCGGGTTACTTGCCTAGCTTGTTATTAACAAAAGACGAACATGCAGGCGAGCAATCTCCCAGTCCGTCTCTTACACCTCAGCACCAGTTAAAGCGGCTGAGTTAATTTCGGGCGTACCGAATGTACCATTCCACTGTTAATCTCTTCACATACTGAAGCATACAAACCAGGATTTATCCTTTAGTGAACTAAGATGCTCGCCTTTCAAACCAACGCTCCTCCTCCAGAGTGCCACGAGGACGTGATTTCCCCAAAGAGACAACAAAACAGTACAAAGTGGACCCTCCACCCTCTTGTTTTCGCTGTTTTCACTGTTTTCGTTCTTGTTGAAGTCTTCCAGCTTTGTGAACTCTCAGTAAACTCTCAGCATGTGGTTGAACATCGCTCCTGCTGGCTCTGTCAGTGCGTTTTTATCCGATTTTGACGAGGCTCGACAGAGATGCCTGTAGTTTTGGGGACGACGGCTCTGCGTCTGGAGGAGCTCAATCAGTGCTCGCTGATTTCTTTTTATCGTGACTTCAGGAAGACCTTGATGTGTGAGAGACGTTTCAGACTGAACTTCCAACATGTGCTACCAAGGCCAGGGATTTAACAGAGCATTAAGGGTGATAAAACACTTAGCGGTGAGCCTTTTACTGGAAAGTGATCATTCACAGGGTGGCTGGGTGGAGCCTAATGTGAAATGGAGCTACAGTACGGCGTACGAACCCTACGAGCCCCGCCCTTGCGAAGTTTCGCCTTAAGAATTAAACGCATCATTACCTGCAACTTGCGGAGCTGGGCGAGCTGCTTGCTAAGGTCAGTGGCGTTCTGTTTGAGCTCGTGTAGGTGAAGCTGCATCTGGAGTTTGGACACGGTGGAGGTGTGTGGGCTCGCAGGCGGAGGAGGCATCAGGGCCAGCGGGGCCGACGGGGTCAGAGCTGAGGGACAAAGGTCATGGAAGCAAAGGTCATGTGTTACTTACTGTATAGAAGCAGCAAAGCCTACACACCTAAGTGTTCTGAGGCACATAGAGACATGACACTTTGGTCTACACCTGCCCACACCATGTAATCCCTCTGTTACAGACACACACACATACACACTCACACACACACACAGAGTGAACATGGTACACTGTCTCCTCCAGAGTCCATTCAGTTGGAGTGAGCATACCGTTTTAGGAGAACCGGCAGTCCGAACTCTGGGAAGCTGAGACAGGTAAAGTGCACAATCCAGTGAAAACACAACCCTCCACTCATACACTCACACACACACACACACACACACACACACACACACACACACTGAACTGACAATTTATTAGGTCCACTTTCCACATAGGTCACTTTGTATGTGTAGAATTATTAACTCTAAGGCGTAATTAGTGGTGTGCAAAGTATTGGCACCCCCACTAGCCCATGAGCAGTATCTTGTCCAGGTTGTGGCCAATATTTTATGATAGATGTACGTAAAATACAAAAACACAAAACTACTGTAAATAACAGCTTTATAATTTAATATCTAAGAAACAAAAACATATAATAACACCAGTGCATAGTTCCTTCTCCAATACACAATATTATGGATAGATATCACCCATGGCTAGTGCTAGTGCTGTCATTTCCCCCCCATCAGTTTGCCTGTCTCTATCAATGCACAAGCTCAGGTATTTGATCACGTCAGGCGGAGGAGGCTTTTGTGACAGGAAATAAGTCTCAATAGACATGAGAAATCAAAGGCAAACAAGCAAACAGCTCAAACACGAAAACAGAAGAACTCCACGCATTTTAACTTTATATAGGGAATACAATAGAAAAAATCAATAAGAAAAGTCACTTTAATAAGCAAATGGAAAGTTTTTATTATTATTTTTTTATGTATAGAGTATCGGATCTGAGGTTGGACAAATTGAGCAAATTTGAGAAACATGAATTGATTACGGAATGGAAAATATTTATTTTTTAAGCCTTAAAAAAAAAAAAAAAACTAAAAAAAAAAAGTTTTTCTAAATTTTTTGTTGTTTCATTTTAATTTTACAAATCATGGTCAGTTACGTTACCATGTTTCCCTTAATGAGGCAAATAACCACATGTGGTTACTTATATAAGGTATATTTTATATATAAAGAAGTAAATATATTATACTTTATACAAATTTTTTTATATTTTTTGTATACATATCTTTGGGGTAATTTCTTGCATATTTTTTTTTGTTTTTTAAATACAGGAAATATATACCATATCGATCACTGGCAAGTGTATCTAAATAGTAAACATGAATCTAATTATGAAATTACTTTAAACTTGAATCTAATCAAAGGCTGGTCATCCTAGATGGTTTTAATTATTTAAAAAAGTTATTGGAAAAGTTGCTGCTGTATAAAACCTATATAAGTTGTTTCGAAATTTGGTCTCCTTCTGTAGGAGACAATTTCGCCTAAAATATATATGTTAAAAAAGGCGACAATCGCAAGGTTAAAATGAATTTCATGCATATATTATTCATAATTGGTAAAATTTAGAAATAATTATTAGAATCGATATGACCATATTTAAAACATTACAACAAGTTTTTGCCTTGTAATGTTCTGAGTGGGAAAATAAAAGTCGAAGAAAGATTCACAAAAGAGAAACCAAAACCATTCACACACTGATTTCAAGATGATAACACTAGGTTTATTGCTGATCTCTCAGTAGGTAGCTAAGATGATACATACTAATTGAATACCATGGAAGCATCAGCATGTGTATTGATATACTGTATAGCACAGATGACTACTGTGACGAGAGTCTGGTCTCAATTTAGATAAAAAAAAAAAAAAAAAAATCACCTTATGGCTGTACAAATATGTGACTATTGAAAGGTAGTGAATAGGGAATATAATAGTCATTAATTATATATGTGAACCTAATAAAAAGCTGTTCAGTGGACACACAAACACACAGAAATCGAGTTACAGTAGGGTGAGACTGTCAGACTTTGGAGGAGAGAGAAGGAGCTATATAGAAAAACACACACACACACACACACACACACACACACACACACACACACACACACACACAGAGAGAGAGAGAGAGAGTAAATAGATAGATATAGAAAGCTTGTGAGCGTGTGTTTGCACACACAGCTCAAACTGACAGGGGAGAGCAGAGACGGCACTACCTTTCCTCTTCAGGCGGCCAGCTGAAACATACAGTACAGGCAGTCAGAGCGTCCGAGGCGCCGAGGAAAGCATTGCAACCAAATAAAAATAAATACAGCAGGAATAAAAAGAGCAATGAGGTCTCAGCGCTCTGGCACTTAAGGGGCCGTTCTGGAGGGTGGGTAATGGTGAGGGCAAATCCCGGGGCAGCCACAGAGCCGTCCCTTAGGAGAGATTTCTAACCTTGGATTTGATTCTGCCTTGCTTGGGTGAAAGTGTCTGCGAAATACTGTACGTGAAGTAAGGAATGAATGAAAGACTCTGGGGTGTGGGGTTAGAGAACAGTAAATCAATAACATGGTTAACTAAGTCGATTTTGTTCTCTCTCTTACAGTAGAACATCATGATCTAAGTGTTGTGTTGCTCTTATTAAGTAAAGCAAATAAAACTCTAAATCATTAAAGAAAAACATATAAAAGTCCACGTTTTAGGCAAACCATAAGAAGGAACAGCTGTGTTACGAAGCAAAACAAGACACATCCTAAAATACCGATACGTATCATTTCTATCTGTTACATAATGTGTGACTAAACTAAATGTCTTCAGTGGATTCTTGGAGAATGTTGTAGGATGTGTACGGTACACTCCGTTACTGCCATTGGAGGTTCACCAGCATCCAGGAACTAAAGGTACAGAATGCCATGAATGTTTACAATATGCTCTGTGAAGTAGGATGTTATGTGATTTGGACATTGTGCTACATGGAGTTATAGCTTTTTGGAAGAATCATACAAAGTTCACACTTATATAACCCGGACAATGTTAACATACTGTGTTACATAAATATTATAATATTATAATAGTATTATATATTGTAATAGAATTATAATAGAATATTTTAGAATATATCAGTTTGTAATACGTCCTGCTTTATTAACAGAAACGGCAAAAAATGGAATGATCTCATTCTGCTGTCAAACTGTTCCATTGTAAACTTAAAAAATAAAAAATAAAAAATAAAAACATAATTACATACCAAGCAGACGGAGCTCATTAATATTAACCTGTGATTTGTAATGCAGCTAGAAATATGGTCTGTGCGGTTGGTGTAGAAAATAAACCAAACCAACAATGCCTTGCAATCAGTAACAGGGCTGTGGTATAAATATAATGTAAAGCTGAGGAGTGTGTGTGTGTGTGTGTGTGTGTGTGTGTGTGTGTGTGTGTGTGTGTGTGTGTGTGTGGTAGGGGCAAGCCTGGAGAAAGTGTCTAAATGATGTTACCCTTTGGAAAACCATCAAAGCTTTAAATGTGAACCATCACTCTCTCTACATCACTCTGTTTGTGTGTGTGTGTGTGTGTGTGTGATTGTAAAAGATCACAGGTTAATGCCAGAGTCTGTGCCGAAGCAAGTGTACAGAAAAAGGCTGCTATAGGATGCATTTTCTTTTTTGTTGCATGGATTAAAAAAACAAACTGTTCTCTATTTATGCCAAATCTAGGACAGTTTCTGAGATGCAGAGCTTTGTGGACATGTCTAGCTTGTGGGGCAGATTAGTATAAAATATATATATATATATATATATATATATATATATATATATATATATATATATATATATATAAAAAATCTAATCAGAACACAACTTTTACCCAGAGCACCTTCAAGTACATACTAACCTGTGCTACCGCCGCCTTCAGATACTTCAGATACACTGATCAATGTACCATAACTATAACCTTATGCCCTCCCACCTTATAATGAGTACTGTAGGTCCCCACCTTGTCCGCTATAACAGTAATGACCTATTTTCTGACACCTTTTCATCATTTGAGCTACACTAGCTCTTCTATTGGATCGGACCACATGGACCAGCCTTGGCCACCCATGACCCTGTCGCCGGTTTTCCTTTCTTGGATCACCTTTGGAATGTCCGGACCAGTCCAAAACAGGAAGATCCCACAAGAGCTGCGGTTTTGGAGTTGTTCTGATCCAGTTGACTGGCCATCACAATTTGGCCCTTGCCACAGTAGCTACAGTACATTTTCAATATCTTGTTACAATAGCGATTGGAAGCGGGTGAAATACGTATATGAGGCAGCACGTGTCCCTTTTTTTCCTTAAGTTGATGCGTTGGATGCAGGAAAAGAAAATAGGCAAACTGTAGGGATTTAAGTTACTTTGACAAGGGAGAAATTGTAATGGTTAGACGACTGGGTCAAAGAAACTCCAGAACCGCAGATCTTGTTTCCGGGATGTTGCTGATCTGCAGTGGTCAGGACATCCCAAAAGTTATTCAAGGTACTGTAGGAAAACCTGTGAACTGGCGACAGGGCTATGGGCGGCCAAGGTTTACTGACGCACATGGGGAGTGAAGGCTGGCCCGTGTAATCCAGCCCAGTAGAAGCTCTAGTGTAGATCAAATTGCTGAAAAGGTTCATGCTGGTTGTGATAGAAAAGTGTCTTAGATCTTAATTTTAAAATATTTAAATCATACTGGTGGCCATTTGGTTACTGACAAGCCCCAGATGTGGATATAAAAACTACCAAAAAGAGTTCCCACATCCTCGATATGACGTTGTTGTGCTTCATCTTATAAATCTGATCAAAAGTCTAATACTAATTTGTATTTTTTTTTTTTAGTATATACAATATATAGGACAAAAATAACATTCTGTGTCAAATAGGATCTTCTGCTAGGTTGTTTCAGATGTTTTAATTGCATTGTTTCACGTTAGAGGGACAAATTGTACACAAATGAGTATGAAATCCATTTTAACAGTTACACTTAAAGGTGACGTTACAAAAGCATTCAAATCTGCCATGCAGGAGTACAGGAGACGGGGTTTACTCACTTCCTGTGGCCGAGCCGTCGCTGGTGGACTCCGTCTTCTCGCTGGAAGAGAAAGGGAAGGGCCGTGAGAAGTCGGTCCCCGGGTCCCGAGGGCAGCCCGCCATCATGCAGAGCCGCAGCAGGCCGCATCTGAGGATCACACAGCCGTGATACCGCCACAGCCCGACACGGGACGGCAAAACGCACAAGCACCTCACACTCATCAGATAACGCTCCGGTAGCGGCTCTACTCTAGTGTCCACACCCACCAACTAAACACCAGCAAACTCATAAACGGGGAAATTACTAATACTTATGTTAAGATTCCACCATAAACCCCCCCCCCCCCCCCATCCCCCCAACATACACTCACCTGCTCACCTTCATATGATTTCATTACGTCATTTTTCATTTAGAAGAGTTTCCGGATGCATCATTGGTGTGTGTGGAAAACTCTCACAGCTACACTCCATGATAGTCCTGTCCAACATTAGCTTACTGTATATGCTGTAATAATAAACTATCTCTTGTGTGCAATGGGATTCAAAAGTCTGAGTCCACTAGCATTTATTTCTTAATCAAAAACCCAAGTTATGACCACAGCGTGATAAAGTGATATCTTAGCAAGTGAAATATTCTTAAATCTAGCCTAACCTTTTTATAATGCCTTCAAATCAATTTATCAGAAAAAAAAATCAATCATTAAGCTTATTTCTAGTAAAATGTTGCTAAAATTGCATTTGAATTAATGTTGATTAATTAAATCAATTAATTGATTAATTGGGGGGGGGGGGGATTGACCATCTGTGCATCAGCACATTGAATTTCGAAATGAAACACACAAGATAGGAGCGAGGTCAAGACTTAAAGTATCACATTAACACTTTAGGAATTACAGCCATTCACACACACACACACACACACACACACACATTTTTTTTTGCACACTTTTGACAAACCCCTTGAATTGAAGCTGAAAGTCTTGACTTCGCTCCTATCTGGAATACCTCATTCCGAATTTGACATGGTTGTTGTACAGAGACCAAATCCCCACACCCATTTCCTTATTCCAATATTTATGGTCCTGACTGCACATTGAACATATTTGACAAAAATGCTGCTACATTTCATGCTCTCACTCACTCACTCACTCACTCACACGCTCATGGTTTCACTTCACCCTGTATACAGTACGGCAGTACAGGGTCACGGCGGGGGGGGGGTGGGGGTGGGGGTGCGGTCTGGATCCTATCCCAGGAGGTTGGGATGCTAATCCATTGCAGGGCACACATACATACTGTACACACTCACATGCTCATTCACACACTACGGGCAATATGGGAACACCAATTAGCCTAATGTGCATGTCTTCGAACTGTGGGAGGAACCTGGAGCACCTGGAGGAAACGCATAAAGCACAGGGAGAACGTGCAACCTCCATGCACGCGGACCCGAGGCGGAAATCGAACCCGGACCCTGGAGGTGCAGGGCGACAGTGCTAACCACTAAGCCACAGTGCCGTTGATAAAGTTAGAAGGAGCTTCTTAGAAAACATCGAAAGGTTTTTTTTTTGCTTATTAACTTTTAAAGGAGATAAAGAGAGAGAGAGATAAAGAGAGAGAGAGACTGCTTATAACTGCCATAAGTAACTTGTTTAACTGACATTCCAATTAATGAATCATACCAAATAACTGGTATAAAACGCTCATCTTTAATATTTTAATCGATCTTTTTTCAAACCTGATGAAACAAACACATGATTTGATAGTGGACTCAGACTTTTGGGATCTGACTCTGTGTGTGTGTGTGTGTGTGTGTGTGTGTGTGTGCGTGTGTGTGTGCGTGTGTGTGAGATCTGCTCTCTGTGTTGGTCTGCACACTTAATGCTGATGCGGATGAGCTCCAGATGTGCGTTCATGACTGTCCATCAAAAGTATATCGAATATACCAGGGTGAAAGTGGAGGACGAGGCAGCGCCCACGATGCAGGGACGGTACGCTTGGCGGAAGACAGGCCGCGGATGCAAAACACATCGCACAACAGTCCACACTGCGTCTGAGCGTTACGAAAACACAAGCGGGCGAGAAGAACTGAGCGACAGCCGGTGGCTTTGGAGAAACAAAAGAGTCGTACAAGCTTAATGACACACGTAAGACTCATGCACACTGCTTGATGTCGATGCATGTGATGTTTTCGTGTTGAATGGCTGAGCTTCGGTGAATGAGAACGACATTCAGTATGAGTGGTTTAAATGCCTGTGAGTGGTGTAGACAGTTTATGAAGTATCGTATGCGTCCACCTATTTATATTTATGTATGCAAGTGTGTGTGTGGATGGGTGTGCATGGGAGTGTGTGTCTTACGTGCTGTCGCTGTCCGGTGCTCTAGTGAGGACGCTTTGTACCAAGCCTGTGAGGCTCGCTATCTGTTTCTCCATTGCTTCCATACGATCTCTGCTAAAAAACGTACAAATAATTATCAAACACACACACACACACACACATAGACACATGCATATTAATGATCAGTGCAGATAATAATGGTTAACCTAAAAAAACAACAACATTTAAGCAGATTTTCTGAAGAGGACCTGAAAATTCAACCATGTCAGATCTTCCCATCCTTGTAAGAATTTAATCCCTGTAGACACAAATCCCTCTGCAAACTTTGAGTGCTCCTCACCTTGAGTTAGTCTCGTTCCCGAAGCCGGAGATCACCCTGCCCGTCTCGCCACACAGTGGTTCCGAACTTGAGCTCGGCCTCGACTTCGGACTGTCCACAAACACGGACGAGGACGAATCCTTCCTGAAGCTCTGTCTGACAGGCGAGCCGCGGCTCAGCGTCCCCGAGTACGAGTCGGACATCTTCTGAGGAGAGGACGAAGACGACAGCCTGAAGCCTGTGCCCAAAGCGGAGTACGTGTCAGGGTAGAGCGGTGCGCCCGGCTTATAGAGTGGGTCATCCAGGTCGCCCTGCAAAGCCACGGCTGAATACGTGCTCAGAGAGCGCACAGAACCGCGACGGTAGAGCCCTCCCGGCCCTAGCATGCCCAGCGGTTCTCCCATAGACGCGATGCTTAGACGATGTCCATCAGGAACCAGGCTGTACGGGTCTGCGTAGAGACTCTCGTTCTTCAGGAGCGCGTTCTTGGCGGCGACCTCCTCGTCGGGTTTGACGTCTCGGCGCTCGAGGATGGCTGACGGAGACGCCGTCATGCCTCCTCCTGGGCCGTGAGCCTGAGACCCGTGGTGCCCGTGTTGTCCGTGCTGGGAGCCGGAGAACGATGGAGGACGACCGCCGCTGTAGGAAAGACGGGAACGGGCAGGAGAGGAAGGGGAGGACCCGGAGGAGGGCAGGGTGTTTAGGCGGCGAGTGGGTGATGATTCGCGTGAAGCATACACCATCTCTCTCTGCAGGAAGGAAAAAAAAGGGAGAAATGAATCGTTCTGCAGTACAATCATGTCAAAAATGTCAGGTAGACATTACTGAATGATTACTGAATGGGGTTTGTTGATAACAGACACGTTCTGAATATATTAAAAGAGTGTACGGGCCTGATATATGGTTGCCTCTGCGAGGAGGTTAAAGCTAAGCTATGGATGAAATGAAAGATGAAATGAAAGCTGTACATATACTGCTGTACAGTATACAGTATGTCAGGGGTAGCTCGGTGGTTAAGGCATTGGACTACGGTTCGGAAGGTCCCAGGTTCAAGTCCCACTACCACCAAGTTGTCCCTGTTGGGCCCTTGAGCAAGGCCCGTAACCCCAACTGCTCAGTATAATGAGATAAAAATGTAAGTCGCTCTGGATAAGGGCGTCTGCCAAATGCCTAGATGTAGATGTAGTATGTGTGCATTCTTTGCAGTGACTATCTTAGTAGACCTTCAAAATCTATGATCTGTTTAAAGCTCATGTAAGTCGCAAACTCTTGTCGCTTACATTACTCCTCAGTTCAGGGAGTACAGTAGCGTAAATACACTGACTCCGCTCGAGCGTGAAGCAGCGACTTCATTTCCATCCTACATCCAACGGTTACATGGCTGTCACAGATATTAGCACGAAGGACAGCGTCGTGTTCTTGGGTCGGCCTGTCTGCAGAACGACCTGATGCTAATTTAGCCCGAGGGTGACAGGACAGAGACAGGCAGGAAGCAGCTTGAGAATGGATGAGAACGGAACTCCAGACTTTCTGCCCCCTTCCACTCCCACGGTCTATTCATGACGAGGTAATCTAATAGGGAGAACTCCTCTGGCTCTGTTCAGTGCTTTCACTCTGCTCGTCTAGAGTGTAATGCTAGACAACATGATGCTAAGATTGAGACACTGCTATCAAGCAAAACACACACACACACACATACACACACAGCCCTCTCTGATCATTTGAAAGTTTTTAGACTAGTTTTGGCTCTCCTTTCAGAGTTTGAGGTACATCTAACATAAGTATAGTGGTATATATGTCATGAATTTCAGTCGTCCTTCATACACACACTCGAGAGAAAGTAGTTGATGTGCACAGCAGCATGTGTTGCATCCAGGGACCTGTCAGAATGACAGAAATGGGGTTCACTGTGGGGAAACAAAAGACCAAAGAATTCCACTCTTCTCTGTTTCTTTCAGAGACTCTTCCATCATGTTTAGAGTTGTGGAGTTCAATCCTTGCACAATAAACTAACAGACTGTATCATTGTCTCCAGTGTTAGCTTAATGGGTTCACCAGACACACTTGGTGGCAGAGCTGTCTCAGATCAATATCCACCAACCACCAATTCTCAAATAATGTCACCAAGATGGCAGACAATTACTAATTCATTATGAGTAATAAGACGAAAGATTACATATAATGGAAACCTAATTGGTTGAATGCAATGTACTTCATATTTCAATATGTGGTAGAATCTTTATTAGTTCCCTTTGCTCCAAGAGGTGCATTGGGCGCCAATCGTTGGGCGCCAATCATGTGATCTTGGGACAGCCTAGCTTCTGCTTCCCCTGTTTTCCGTTGGCGCATCGGCGGTAGACGCAGGATGTGATCTGTACCCCAAACCAGCCTTCAGTGATGATGTCAGCTTCTTCAGTGATGTGGCGGAGGTGTAAGATTCAGAAAATATGGTGAAGACAACGCTGCTTGAGATGCCTAAAGACTCCCACGTCCTGCATGTAGAGAGTAGCATCGGGATGCCGATTGTGTTTAAGAGTCGAATCTTTGCTGCTGGAGCAATCAAGTTGGATGTCCAGATCGGCTGGAACCTTACCACCTCTGCTAAAGACGTCCTCATTCAGCAGGTGACATTGTGGTCAGTACCACCATCCGGTGTGAGCATGCTCACAAGATGGTTGAATCACATGCAGTTAATTTAAATTTGGAAATGCGATTTGATTTCTTTTTTAAAAAAGGACGTGCTTTTAGGACGTACAACAAGATTAATAATAATTTCCTCGAGATACCGTCTCCAAATAAGCGAAAAGTGTTTTTTTTTTTATGTGCGGGTTGTTACTATAGAAACAACCAAATAATGAGGTTGAATAAAATTGTCCATTATAATTTACATGTATCTGGACACATCATGTATAGGGAAAAGTTTTGCTCAATAGGGTTTGGGCTAGGGTTCACTACGGCTACACTGTTAGCCTTGCCACAGTTCATTACTGTACCTACGGGATTCGACCCACAGTGTGATGCAAACCAGGGTTTCCCACAGTCCTTACCATGTAACAGAATATGCTTTGTGAATTGAATTTCTATTTTCTTCTTTTTATGTTCTCATATTGTCACCTAACAGAACACATCAGTTGATGGTGTGACCCATAAGCCCAGATGCTACAGTACAGTATGTGACATTCTTTTGTACTATTTTGGGAGTCAACCATTTTGCATAGTCAAAACTACAATGTAACACAATACCCAAGGTCTAGTCTGGTGAAACATTCCCAGTCTTCCAAAAGCTTTCGGAGGAACCTTCTCTTAGTGTTAACTACAGTATTTTGGGGAACAGTCTATCAAAGTTTCCCAAATCTGTCCAAATAACTGAGTACAGAATTATCCACAATTATACATGAAGAAGACTAAAATAGTTTAAACCCTCTTGGCAAACAGGGTTCCTCATGGGTTCCTAGCTTTCAGATGGTCTAACAGAGAAAAAGAAAAATTCTTCATAAAACCGTTTTTAAAGAAAAATACTTCAATTCTTTGAGGAGCACTACTTGGAATCTTGGTTCAGATAAGAAAAGAGTTCCTCTTGAAAACACTTTCTGAGATTTTACTCAGTTTCTAAAGAAATTTAAATAAGAAAGAACATTTTATAGGTTTCTAAAGAAGTTCTACTTTGAATCTTCTCTAATTAGAAAATAAGTTCGATTGAATGTTCCTCAATGGTTCTTTGGCTGATTTAAGGTTTGATGTTCCTTAAAGAAGCCCGACTGGGAATCTTCTCTAATATTGAAGTAAAGTTCTACATGGAACTTCTTTCAGTATGTATTTTAATCTTTAAATGTTCACAGTTCCTGAACTTGGAAGCTTTTTTTTTTAAATTTTTTTAAATAATAATAATAAAAGAGTCCTACATAGAACATTTCACAAAGCTAGTAGCAACGATAGTTAAGGGTTTGCAGCTTCCTGAAGTAGATCTAGACAAGACAGTTGAGTCTTAAGTAGAATTTCCTTCAGGATTCGTTGGATATTTAAAGGTTCTTGGCTTTCTAGATGTTTTCAACTTGATCACCTCACTGATAGGGAAAGAGTTTTTTTTTACCAAAAACACTATTACCATGGAGGGTTCTATGTTTAGGAGTTCCCTGTGAATGATATTTGAACTACTTGGAAGGTTCATGTATGGAATCATATATGTTTTTGCACCATTTCAGATACAGGATTCCCATCTATGCTTATTATGAGGTTTGGGTTTCGGCTCTAAACAACACACCTTAAGTACAGCGTTAATGGTCTCCAGCTACAGAACAAACAAGCTCCCACACTCACCCGCAGATCTCCATTGGCCAAGTGTGCAGCTGCTGTATAGGAACCGTAGACTGGCTCTTTGCGGTAAATCTTAATGATGCTGCGGTCCTGAATGTCCCGGACATCCTCCAGTTCATAGAAAACGTTTCGTGCCTCGTCCTTGATCAGGATGGCTGTGTTGGGGGACTTGAGCATGCTAGCTGTTAGCTTCTGGGGGAACATGTGCACAATGAGCGCGTGTAGAGTCTCCATACTGCTCAACTCATGGGTGATGTGGACGCGTCTCGTCTCATCGCCAAACTGCAGGAACAGCACTCCTGTAGAAAGGGGGGAAAAAGGAGAATGAGAAAGATGTGTCTTTCTCTGACAGAATGAGAGCGTTACAAAGAACCCTCCAAACCTCATAACCTCCAAAGGGGTTATTGCAAACCTTTTCTGTTTTTTTCCACACATATTGAATAGAGTCCTACAGACATATAATTCTGAAGAGGTCTTCGGATGGTTTAAAGGGCTTGTAAAGAGATTTCTACTTAGAACCTTCCTTAAGGGTCAATTGAACAATGGTTTAGATTTCTGAAGAAGTTCTGCTCGGAATCCATCTCTGATAAGAAATGGACATTCTACAGCCAAACTTTCCCTAGTGTTCTTTGTATGGTTAAAGGTTTTATTTTGAAACCTCTCCTTCGCAGAGCGCCCATTCTTTGTGTTCTTTAGATGATTTAAGATACTTAAACTGCTGAAAATGTTCTACTTTGAAACCTTCTCTGGTTCATGAAGGTTTCTTGTATTGTTTAGGTTTGCTTTAGAACCTGTTTGGAACCTTCTGCGATAGAGACCAAGAGATTTATAGAGATCTCCCCTCAAAGGTTCCTTGGACAGCTCAGGGTTCTTAGTTTAGCAAGAGAGTAGTTAAGGGAGTTTGCAAAGAACAAAGAGAATGATGGACATATAGGACTAGCCTGAGAGACAGAGAGGTGTTAATCTAAGTCAATGTGTTTAGCTGCTCCCTGATGCTTCCCTTCAATCTGAGTCATTTCTCACTGTGTGTGTGTGTGTGTGTGTGTGCGTGTGTGTGTGTGTGTGTGTGTGTGTGTGTGTGTGTGTGTGTGTGTGTGTGTGTGTGCATGCACATGATAGAATAGTGGAACTATACATCAACCTTCACAGGACAGCACTCTGACAGAAAGCAACTAACAGCAATATAATGGGTGTATATTGATGAACCACAATCCTATGGTCCTACATCCCCAGGGTCCTATGTTCCCTCATGTCTATGTCCCTTCTATATATTACACTAAAGATTATCAGTACTTTAAAAAAGAAAAAAAAAACTCAGTAAATCATCTAAATAGGGTTGAATTTGCATTAATTTGCATAATTATAACTTCCACCTAAATAATCTGTTAAAAAGAGACCTAATGTCATGTTTGGGATCAGACAGTATCAATATAGGATTGATAGAACATTGAGCTGAAACAGAGAACCTGGGAATCATAGGACTCTGGGAGCAAGACAAAAAAACATCCTTAATTTTTATTTAAAATTATAGACCCCTCATTTTGTTGTAAGTGGGAAAACTGCAGTAGATCGTATAATTATATTTTTTATTATATTGCTACATTTAGGCATTTGGCAGACACCCTTATCCAGAGCAACTTACATTTTTATCTCATTATTATCTGAGCAGTTGACAGTTAAGGGCCTTGCTCAAGGGCCCAACAGGGACAACTTGGTATCATAGGATTTGAAACTGGGACCTCCAGAACCATAGTCCAATGCCTTAACTGGATTCATATGGCTATGAATATTGGGTTGTTGCTCAGAAAACTCGTCAAAGGGAACACAGCACCATGGAAGCCCAGTAGAGGACAATTTCCTGAAATTTTTTTACTTGGGGAACAGAGGACATAGAAAATATTGGATGGTTAATTAAATAAATTGTTTACAAATATATATATTTCGATATGGGAATATTTTCTGTAAAATGTGAATCAGGAAATATATTGAGGTTAATCCTAAATTAACTTCATTCAAGGGTTGGATAGCATAGAATATCCTAGGGTACAGGGGATATCATCGCCTATCCTATGCTTTGAAAAGGGTTGTGTCACGAATGAGGTTAAATTTAAAAAAAGCATGAAAAATGGCCTTAAAGAAATGTAGAAATATACTGTACTAGAGTGAACATACAGCACTGACAAATCCTTGTGCAATAAATTATTTTAAATAGTCAACGGACATCCATGAGTATGCCCTATGTTAGATTCTGGAAATTTGATGTTAAATGCAATTTAGTTAGAGGAGAAGGGAATCTAGGACCCTGGGATTACTGGGTGCTAGGAATACAGTATGCCATGCAGGACAAGGAGAAGAAAAAGTAATGCCTGGAGCCACAATGTTCAGGACAGTAAAGAGACAGCGGAAGCTCCTCCATATTTTCCATAGCTACTAATAAGAAACACAACAAACTGAGAGCACAGGCTTGATTCATGTAGTTAAACACCCGTGTGGACAGTTTAACAACCACACATACATATACTGTATATCATGCTGTACCATGAATATAAGATATATACAGGTACCTGCAATTAGACCTGCTAGGCTGCCGTTTCCTATTAACAAAGCAGAAAGCAGTTAGCGGCTAACACCACACAGCATGTTTATCTGGAGTTCAATAGGGGATGCACACATACAGTATACACACGAAATGTGTATGTCAGGAAGTCTTAATATCTGGGCACGGATTGAGTAGGTGGAAGTGTGTTCCAAGGATGGGAAGAGGAGAATGTTTTTTACACTCAGGTCATACGCTACATGACCACAGATGCTTTGAAAGAGTTACTGGCAAGACTGTTAGCATATACAGTACATAACGCTACATGAGTACATATTGTTTAAAACTAAGACAAATCCATTTTTAGCTTTTCAACAACAGCTTTTCCTGATGAGAAATTATGGACTGTTTATTTTTGCTAATTTGGTTTAATTTGGTTTATTATTATTATTATTATTATTATTATTATTATTATTACTACTACTACCTGCCATCACCTGCCTTCAGGAATGCCTATGTTTGATTCCCAGCCAACTCCCAAACCCCAGCCCCATGATGCAGTGCCAGTCTCAAGAGAAAGCAAAAAAAAAAAAAAAGAAAAAAAGTTGTGTGCAGACAGCTAATGGCAACCCCTTACATTCACAGCATTTGGCACAATTGCCATTTTACGTCATTTTACATCTGAGAAATTGAAGGTTTTTCAAGGGCCTTGCTCAAGGGCCCAACAGTGACAACTCAATGATGATGAGATTTGAAGCTGGGACCTCCCAATCAACAGTCCAACACCTTCACCACTGAACTACCCTTACATCTTGATGCAAACAACCGAAAAACTAGCAACAAGTGCTACAAGTGTGCCTGAGTTAAAACTAAGTCAAAACCAACTGTTAAAACTAACCTCTTAATGCAAACACAAGTCGATTCACTAGCACTGAAAGTTTATACAGTAAGCACTTTCTTATTTCTGACAATCTGGTTGTAATGACGCGTAAAGACAAACTGATGTCTCCTGTCATTGTATCATGGACATAACATTTCTTTATGTCATCTTAAGCAAGTTATTTGGCAAAGGCCAAATTATTAAAGGGGACCTACCCATTATGCAAAATTCCTTATGTCAAAAATCTCTGCATTTTGTCCTTTTTGCTTGTGACCTCATATAAGAAGATCACCTCCCCTGGCTTTGTGCTCAGCGCTGCCGTTCTCTGGCGGACGTTGCTTGGCAGTAGCTCATTGTCATAGACACTGAAACAGCACATTCGGAAGAGGAGTGCAACACTTTGGGGGAGCTCTGAGACCTATGATCGGTTGTTAAAGAAATATGGGACCTTTAACAAAGAGCAACGCATTAAATGTGGCCACGGACTCAAACCACACAGCTCGTGACTACTGTAGAACTTTGCTCTGACCGTTTACAACCACAAGATACTAAGTGACTCTGAAATACTAATTTGTGGCAAAACTTAAAATAATTACAATTACCCAACACGTTCTTCTCTAATAACAAAAGGGACAAGTATTTGTGCTTACGTTTCATGCTGGTGTAATGATCATGAAATCCGAGCCTATTATCTTAAAATAGTGTATTGTTTTGAAGCAATATATTTTGTTCATGTATTTCCACTGCCACTGCCCGGAAAAAAAGGTGTAAAAATGTGAAGGTGTTATTTAAAACAAAACAAAAAAAACATACTTGTGAAGTATAGGTTCTCCTGACTGCAGAAATAAAAATCTTATTTATAGTCTACTTACACTTTTCAACCCTGCTGCGAATGACTTTCTTCCGCACTTTCTCTCTTATGGATTAGATTGCAACATTTCCGTTTGTGTTTTACATCACGGTTAGAAGCAAATAAGTTCAGTTTCTGTATCCTGGAGGGACAATGTGGAGCCCAGGAGCTGGTCAATAGTTGTGTGTTCATGGTTGTGCATGCATGTGTGAGCCTACAAAAGATGTATTTTTAAACTTGGATTTGGGCAGGTTGAGTAAAAATCAATGATCACCTAAGCTGTCAGGGTAGATCTATGGTCTGTGTGTGTGTGTGTGTGTGTGTGTGTGTGTGTGTGTGTGTGTGTGTGTGTGTGTGTGTGTGTGTGTGTGTTTGTTACCTGGAGAGCGCAGTTTATTCTGGCTGGCAGAACGGGACAGCGGCAGGCTCTGGCGGAACCGGTTCATGCGATTAAAACCAAGCGGCATGTCGGCCTCAGACATGGTCTCCAGAGACTCAGCTGAGGCGTAGGACAGTTTGGACGCCTGATCGGCCAAACCAGACTGCGTGGACTGGGAATGCCGTGGACTTCGACTCTGTACGTGAGAGAAAAGGAAAGAGAGTTAGAGGAGAAAAGTCGATTCTCCTCACAGCCCCACTATATATGAGGAGTACAGAGTTCACATGCAGAGGAAAAAAGTGTGAAAGCAGTCTGTATTTAAATACAACACCATTCAGAGGTCTGATAATCTGACACAATGTCACTCAGGATTGTGCAAATAGAGATTCATTTTATCTTAAAATGTTTGAAAGGCTGGAACTGACACCAAATCCTACACTGGGACTGACACACCACTTCATAGAGACTGACAGAGAGGCCACGCCTTCTTAATGGAGCCTGAGGCACAGAGGCCACACCTCCATCTCTGACAGAAGAAGGCAGTGCATTTACTGAAGCTAGGGCACAGAGGCCACACCTCCTTCACTAACACTAAGGCAAAGAGGCCACACCTCCTTCTCTGACATTGGGGCGCAGAGGCCACACCTCCTTCACTGAGACTGAAGCACAGAGGCCACACCTCCTTCACTGAGACTGAAGCACAGAGGCCACACCTCCTTCACCGAGACTAAGCACAGAGGCCACACCTCCTACACTGAGACTAAAGCACAGAGTTCACACTTCCTTTACTGAGACTAAGCACAGAGGCCACACCTCCTTCACTGAGACTGAGGCACAGAGGCCACACCTCCTTCACTGAGACTAAAGCACAGAGGCTACACCTCCTTCACTGAGACTGAGGCACAGAGGCCACACCTCCTTCACCGAGACTAAGCACAGAGGCCACACCTCCTACACTGAGACTAAAGCACAGAGTTCACACTTCCTTTACTGAGACTAAGCACAGAGGCCACACGTCATTCACTGAGACTGAAGCACAGAGGCCACACCTCCTTCACCGAGACTAAGCACAGAGGCCACTCCTCCTACACTGAGACTAAAGCACAGAGTTCACACCTCCTTCACCGAGACTAAGCACAGAGGCCACACCTCCTACACTGAGACTAAAGCACAGAGTTCACACCTCCTTTACTGAGACTAAGCACAGAGGCCACACGTCATTCACTGAGACTGAAGCACAGAGGCCACACCTCCTTCACCGAGACTAAGCACAGAGGCCACTCCTCCTACACTGAGACTGAAGCACAGAGGCCACACCTCCTTCACCGAGACTAAGCACAGAGGCCACACCTCCTACACTGAGACTAAAGCACAGAGTTCACACCTCCTTTACTGAGACTAAGCACAGAGGCCACACGTCATTCACTGAGACTGAAGCACAGAGGCCACACCTCCTTCACTGAGACTAAAGCACAGAGGCCACACCTCCTTCACTGAGACTGAGGCACAGAGGCCACACCTCCTTCACTGAGACTAAAGCACAGAGGCTACACCTCCTTCACTGAGACTGAGGCACAGAAGCCACACCTCCTTTACTAAAACTGATGCATAGAGGCCACACCTCCTTCACTGAGACTAACAGGCAAAGGTGTCACAGCTCAATTATTGAGACCAAGGCATAAAGGCCATACTTGTATTTTTAAGAATGAGGCACAGAGGCCACAGAATGAGCCACATCTTCCTCTCTGAGACTAACAGGCAAGGAGGCCACATACTGTACATCTAATTCATTGAAACCGAGGTACCAAACACGGCCACTCCTCCCTCATTGTGAAAAGCAATATTAGCAGAGAATTCTGGACACAGCCTCTGTAACAATTATAAAACCTGCTGAGTGCTAATAAGGCTCCGTCTCCGTCTCAATCACTGCCTTTCTATCTCTCGCAGGCAGACTGATTTAAAATATGGTTCGCCTAATGAGCAAGAGATGTGCGCTATTGTGTGTTTTATAGTCGTGTCTCTCAGTGGAGACTGAGCAGTGTTTAATGATGAGACTCCCACATCTCCATCGCCGCACCACAGCACTGCACTCTTCGGTAACAAGCTCCCAGGATGTACTGCGCAGATGCTGGTTTGGGATTCATCCATAAAGCAGCATGAAGATTTTTTCCCCCCTTTTATCTGCTCTGTGGTTAATCCACTCCATGCTGATTTTTCCACCCAGCGATTCGCTCTCGCTGAATGATGAATATAATAACGGAATGATAATTATTATCCAGATGAGAAATGGGATTTTGATCGAATTGTGCAGATAATCCCATATCATTGTGAAGTGAGGTACCATGCCTACCTCAAATTCTGGATTCACACTAGCAAGCAATACAAAGCCATATTCCATACAAATTCATGGCACTCTTACTTTTTCACTCATTCTATATACCACTTGTCCTGTCCAGGCTCAGGGGACACCTCAAGCCTATCCCAGGGGACATAATGCCGGGCACACTATGCATGGGGTGCCAGTGCATTGCAGAGCACACAAGCACATACACATTCACGCATCCATATCCACACACTACGGACTATTTGGAAATGCCATTTAGCCTAATCTGCATGTCTTCGGACTGAAACCCACCAAGCACAAGGAGAACATACAAGCAGATCTGAGGCAGGAATCGACCGCTTGATCCAGAAGGTTTGAAGCCACAATGCTAACCACGACGAGAAATCTTTTGACATTAAGCAATAATACTTGTGACAATGAGTTTTTAAACATTTGAGGATGGAGCCTCGATTGCCAGTGTTTTGTAACTTTTGAAGATAAAGCCTTATTTAAATACTGTAGTGTCTTTCTGATAGACTGATGACTATGCTGTAATGATGCTGCTTTGAGAATCATGGTTAAAACCTGTGCAGGAATTTGAATATTGTTTTTATTTTTATACTGTAGATTTTCTTATTGAATAGACAGGCTACACCCACTAATGCACGTATAGTAGACAATAGTAGGAATGCAGCAGACGCCTGACATCTACATTTCTTTGTAAAACTAAATCTCAACCGGAATATTAAATCTGTCGTAAATTCCTGTATTTGTGGAGGACATCGATCTGAAAACCTGCATACGATCAGTTGATGGAACTGAATGGAAAATTAAGAAATCCGTACTACTCTCAGGTATAGCTGGCCACTCACATGCACTATATTGGACATGAGAGCGTTTTAAGCGACGACTGGCAACCCTGTGCTGAACTGTGAATACACTCTCTTTTTTTCAAGCTTTCTTCTTGCTTTTGTTCAATGAAGTATTCAGGACTGAAATTGCTCAGTACCACTGAAATTGCCTTGCCAAATAGCAGCAGATTGATGGTTGATTCAGTCTTTTGCTGAGAGGGAGAGAAACAGAGGGATCGTGTCACGCTGCTCTCCAGGTAGATAGTCAGAAAATGGCAGGCTGCCTCTCCACTAACAAATGGAGGGGAAAAAATGATGGATGAAGCATGGAGTGATGAAAAGAAAGTTTTCACCTGCTGATTTTTACAAAACGTTTTCAGCGAGCAGGAGAAAAAGCAGTGGAGGCTTATTGATTACGGTTCTCAGGAGTGCGCAGGATTCGAATGCAAATGCAGCATTCGGAGAAGATCAAGACAATCCAGAAAGTGAAGCAGATGCAGATTGAAAGTCAGGAGAAACAACATGGCAGACAACATACGATAGCCTAGGAGAAAAAAACTGTACAGTACACTCTACAAAAAAGAAAAAAAAAAGAAATGTTCATAATCATCAGTGGCAGAAAGCAGGTGTGAGACTTCGCGCTGAACAGGAGTTATTTATTTATAAGTCTGGGTTATTTAAAGAAATCAGTGTGTGGGAAAAGATGTGCATATGGTCAGTGTTGATAACACATGGGACGTTTAACAACCAATCACTGATCACCACAGTTTCCCAACAGCCAATCACATCACCACTGCTCAACAACCAATCACTGATCACCATTGCTTTCAAAAAACAAGCACTGACCACCATTGTTCCCACTAACCAAACACTGATCACCATTGCATGCAACAACCAATCAGTGATCACCATTGCTCCCAACAACTAATCATTGATCACCCTTGCTCACAAAAATCAATCAAGTCCACCAATATTCTCAACAACAAGGCACTGATGACCATTGCTTCCAACAACCAATCACATGACCATTGTTCAACAACCAATCACTGATCATCATTGATCACAACAACCTAGACCTGATCATCATTGTTCCCAACAGTGTTGGGTGTAACGTGTCAGAGTACTTGGATTAGTTTTTTAATGTAATGAGTAATCTAACGCGTTAGGTCCGCCATTCAAGTACTCTGTTACTTAGTTACTTTTTCAAAAATGTAATCCGTTATTCAGACAATTTATGTAATCCGTGAGGCAGACAGCAGTCATTCCCAATCCATTAGTGTGTGTGATAGAAAGTCGTCCTACAAGCCCCGCCCCCGATAACCCGATAATCTCACCTACGCGGTTTGACTATGCGAGGACCAAAGCTAAGCGTTAAAACTCGCGTTGAATCATGATGAACCGTACTTACGGCCACCGGGTGAAACCGCGTAGATGAGATAGGGGTATTAGTAGTTAACAGATTATGGACCAAACTTTACTGAGTGATGATGCTAGAATAATTGTAAAGGTCTTGACTAAAACAACATGCATGAGGAAGCACAAAGGAGTTTTCAATTTCTGCGATGGAAAAGTACTCGAACTAGAAACTAGTTACTTTTATCAGAAAGTAACGCAGTAATGTAACGAATTACTTTTTGAACGCAGTCATTTTCTTAGGAAATTAGTTATAAAAAGTAACGTCCCCCAACACTGGTTCCCAAGAACCAATTATTAATCACCATTGTTCTCAAAAACCAATCACTGATCACCATTGCTCCCAACACCCAATCACTGATAATCATTGTCCCCAACAAATAACTGATCATCATTGTTCGCAACAACCTAGAACTGATCACCGTTGTTCCCAAGAATCAAGCAATGATCACCACTGTTTCCCAAAATGAAGCACTGATTCAAATTGAACATGATTCAATATGTATGCAAATAAGGCCATTATGTCATCTGGTAATTTCTAGAGACTCCCTGAGCACCCATTAGCTACTTTGGACATGGAGCGCCTGTTAGAAACTGATGGAGGTGCTGACATAATTAAGTGAGAATCCTGGGAAACTAACTTTATGTTTTCGATGGAGGGGGACAGCAATGCCAGTGCACGCCAGAGAGCTGAGGACGAACTGGGTGGAAATCAGAGTCGCAAGCCTCCAAAAACTCTTTGTAATTCTCACACATTGTGCACACATCGTCAATGAGAATGGCTACAAGGTGCTCTATTGGATGAGTGCGTGTGGACAGCACATGCACTTAAACCTCCATTAAAGTAAGCTCTAGAGTCTTACTCCTTATGTTAGAGTGTACTTGTCCCCCCAAAAATAAAAAAAAATAAAAACACACTCTAATAAAAAGAGTCAACAGGGTCGGTTTGTCTCATCCTTAAGAGATTACGCCTGAAGAGGCAAACAAACATTGACAACCGGAGATCACTTGGCTTTAAAAATATGAGCCACTTTCTCTGGGGGAAATAGCTAAGATTGGGACAATAATTTGATAAGAGCGTAATTCCATCCAGTGTAGTGTTTCTGCTTTTAGTCTGGATGTAAGAGAAGCCTCGAGAGATGCCCTTATGTTCTAGTGGTTAACATTCACACACACAGATGGTTTTAAAGGTAAATCCCAGATATTATTCCCAAATCTCCTGTTATGACCTTTTCCACTTAAACAAAAAAAGTTTATAAAGAGTTTTATAAAAAAGCAAGAAAGAATGTATGGATCGTAAATGGGCCACAAATCAGCTTAGTCTTATGTTTAATGTCATGCAGCAACTTGACCTTCAAAGCAAATGGCTGCAGGTTTATGGTATCAAATACTGTACAACGAGGTGCAATAAAAAACGCATACGGATGGGTGATGGCCCGGAATTGACCACTATTGGCTTTCATCTGGGACACCATGAGGTGACGGATCCTACCATATTTCAGATGTCATTTGAACAAAAACTTAGAGATGGGCCAATTATAGGCCAAACACATGACATACTGGAGGGTGGGTGCAGTTGTTGGTTGCTTACACATAGCACACACTTATAGCTGCCAAAATTGACCCTTTAACGTACATAAACATACCAGGTTTTCAGAGAAACAATGCCTCAATCTTACTGCCCCCATTTAACCCATTGCTTAACTACAATACCAGGATCTCAGGTCTGTTTCCTTCATGGTCTTCTCTTTGTATCCTCTGTGCGATATTAAGCTTCTTCAACCTGCCACCCATGCCACATCTATCTCTAACTGCCCTGCTCTTTACAGATGATCTAACAGACACTTGAGATTAGTTATCAATGCATTAATCGACAGATGGAGCAGAAGAAATGTCTATCACATCCAGCAATAGAGCAGTTGTCCCCTGACTCCTAATCTTCTGACAATAGGTGGGAAGCTTAGACAGCTTAGCCCCTCGGGAACCTCTGATGGGACTTCGAAGGGAAGCAGAATTAAGCCTAATCGCACAGCAGGATCTTATATTAGTCCCTCTCCGGTAGTCTATAATCACTGAGGTACTGCTCATAAACAAAAAAAGGGTGTGTGTGAGTATTTGCATGTGGAGGAAATGTGCTAACAAGACGAAGGCTGTGTGGAGGGAGTATGAACAATCAGAGACGCTAAGAGTCAGATTACCATCTTATTAAACCAGTCAAGAAGGAAAATGGAGGACAAACGTGTACAACTAATGGACTCATTCTGTTTATAAGGTCCCACCAGACCAGGACACGGAGTTAAATATACCGTAAATCATTAATAACTACGGCATCGATAGAGTTCTCGTGCATGCTCAACACTATTAAAAAAGCTGCATGGTTTACTTTACATCTAGTCAAATAACAATGAACTGGACAAGCTGTTAACCAGACTAGACTGACTATCTATCTATCTATCTATCTATCTATCTGAGTATATAAATATACAGTACACTCATCAATTTATTCCTTATTTTATTATTATTTAAAATTCTACAGTAAAAAATAATTGATATTTACTGTGAACATGAAGTAGTCGTGTGAACTGTTGCATGTGGGTTTGATTATCCACCAATTTGAAAAGTCAATTTTATATTGAATCAAACTAGCCTCCTGGTACAGTTATATAGACGCATGCAATGAATTTGAAAAGCAATTACTGTCACAGTGGTCTCTGTGAACAAATGCATGTAGGATTAAGGTTCAAAATGTCCCTTTTATATATATATATAACATTTAGATATAATAAAATATTAATATTTTGGTGTTAGAGACTTCCTCAATGAACCAAGCCATATATACCTGTTTAAGTTGATTTACTTACTCACTCACTCACTCATCTCTACCGCTTAATCCTGTATTCAGGGTCACGGGGGCCTGGAGCTTATCTCAGGAGACTTAGGGCACATGGCAGGGTACACCCTGGACAGGGTGCCAATCCATCGCAGGGCACACACTCACACATAGACTCACACACTCATTCACACACTATGGCCAATTTGGGAACACCAATTAACCTAACCTACATGTCTTTAGACTGTGGGAGGAAACCGGAGAACCCGGAGGAAACGAACCAAGCACGAGGAGAACATGCAAACTCCATGCACACAGAAACTGGAATCGAACCTGGCCGGGAATCGAACCCGGACCCTGGAGGATCGAGGCGACAGTGCTAACCACTACACCTGAGTTGATTTATATAATAAAAATAATTATAAATACTATACTACTCCTGCAACTAATAATAATAACAATAACTAGAGAGGTACATTTCCTGAAGAAAATGTGAGTGGTGCTTGCCGTGGCAAAACTTTGGAGTCATGCTAACAACATGTTAAGCACTCCAGCATCATATTAGTGATGTCTAATGATGTTGCTAGCAACATGCCTATTCAGTTATCATAATGCTAGCAATATGATAATAAGCTATACATCATACTAACAACACGCTAAGCACCCTAGCATCATGTTACTGACATTTTAATGATGTAGCTAGCAAGATGCTAATAAGCTAAGCGTCATGCTAGCAACATGCTAATCATGTTATTAGCGAAATGCTAATATAGTTAGCATAATGCTAGCGTCATGCTAATATTGCTAGCATCATTCTGGCAACATGCTAATATAATTAGGATAATGCTAGCGAAATGCTAATATTGTTAGCATAATGCTAGCAACATGCTAATCGCGTTAGCAACATGCTAACAGCATGATAATGATTTTGCTAGGGGGCATGTCTTATGAGCATCATGATAAATGCGAAAGACTGATTGGTTGCCTGAGTAAAATGAGCCCACCCCCGTGTCTCTACGACAGTGGGATCCACAGTTAAATTCAGTTTCAATGTTCCTATGGAATTTACCATTGTATGTTAATTGCCCCCTTCTAAATTCCCGAATGAACCACACAATTTGCCACCTGTTTCATGGGTGTACAAAGAACTGAAAGTGACGAGTCATCCACCAAATTCCTCATTATAAGTCAATGGGGCAGATTTGGGCACCTTTTCTGCCCCCGGGGCAAAACTTAGACCCTTGTGTGGGGTATGTTCTGACACAGCTTGCGACCCTCTTCAAATGTGGTGAGTTTGAGATTTCTACCACATACTCACTCTTTGACACCTCATTCATGGGTCTACGACAAACGGTGCGGGACTAGTTACGCGCCGAACTTTTGTACGGAAGAAGAATTAAAAAAAAAAAGAATAATAAGCCTGTGAGATTATAATAGTAGTGCTATACAACTTTATCCTGTATATTGGTTCACAGCGTCCTCGAACCTATCCCAGGAGACTTATGGCACAAGGCGGGGTACTTCTGGGGTGCGAATCTATTGTAGTCAATCTATTGTATACCTTATTTGCATGTCTTTGGACTGTGGGAGGAAACCGAAGTACCCAGAAGAAACCCACCAAGCACGGGGAGAACATGCAAACTCCATGCACACAGACCCTGAGGCAGGAATCAAATCTTCGACCTTGGAGGTGCAAGGAAACAGTGCTGACCACTAAGTTACCCTTCCACATAATAATAATAATAATAATAATAATAATAATAATAATAATAATAAAAATTATATTGCTTATAAAAAACAAGCTTAATGCTTTATGGCATCTCTGTACACTTTTGCACGTTTCTGTGACATAAAGAATTATAAACCTGTTTAGCCTTTATACAGCTGTGCAATTGTTGTGTAATTTTTTTCTCAATTCTGTAGAAAGTCAAACTGCTACATTTGTGTGGAGCTTGAGGATGCGAGCACTCCATTGTCGGTGCTGTTACCGGTAAGTGTGTAAAAGCAGCTTAACCTGCTTTCAGGACCAGCACCTATTTAACTTCTCTCTCAGGCCTGCATGCTTTTAGTATTCAAGCTAACATTTTTTTTTTTCTCACATTCTAAGCACACATGAGCACCCAAGCGAACAACAAACTCACCGTATCCAGAGCTCTGACTGGACAGATTGCATTACACCATCAGTTTTGGAGTCTGTTAGTTATTTGAGCTTATTTCTATTTCTATGACCCCCCAAATATTCCAGTATTCCATACTCTTTTTAAATTATAATTAATCAATTTCATTTGGACACATTTTCATGATTGTTTGAAACCTGACATACGTAGTTACCTCTTTTTGACTCTAAATGAGAGCTTTAAGTGATGAAACTCCATGACTTCATGGCTCTACATTGTTACACTGGCACAATGCTTTGTTTAGCCATGTGTTTGTTTGGACCATTCAAGGAGTTCTTGGGAGGCCAGCGTTTCAGATGTGAAGCATGCAGTCTGATTATGGCCCTGGCAAACTGAGAAAACTTTCTCTCTTGATGGTATCCAAGCATTAGTGAAATGCTGGGATTCGTGCATCAGTGTAGCAGGGGATTATATATAGAAAAAAAAGGGAGTTTTATTCTCACAACTGTGTTCTTCTGCACAATCAAAAGTCCCACTTTGACTTGATCAACCACTGTATTTTTCTCATCACTCAATGACTTGAGGATCGTAAGTCAAAACCAATACTAATAAGCAGCTATCAATACAGTGAAACTTTATTCTGTGCATATTTCTAGCTTGTTATGAATTCAGGGTTAGGGCTCAGGGGCAGCCATGATACACACACATTTGCACCTTCAACACTTGGTATGAAATAGACAATATTTGAGTCTCACAAGCTTTCCAATATATTGACATCCCTTTTCAGTCGCTTTAATACTTACTGAAAAATATATAAATATAATATAATCAAAGATAAAATATAATCAAAGTGTATTAGAGAGTAACACACACAGTTATAAACACTCTACCACCCATGCATACATGCATAATCGCCTAACAAGTCATCCTGTACATACGCATTTACATATGTACAGTAGAAGCCATTCCAGAGATCAGAGGTAATACCCTTAAATGCATTGTTGTTAAAATGATTATCAAACATCATCCATATGCAGGAGCTATAGCATAAAAAGTTAACATATCGACTGACATTGAGTACTGACCTTAAAACTCCAGTAGTTTGGTTGTTGCTGTGAAAAGAGAGAGAGAGAGAGAGAGAGAGAGAAGAAAGGAAGAAAAGAAGTCAGTCATTTCACACATTTCCTGCAGCAACACAAAACCGTCTCAGCAGGTTCATGTCTCTGACAGCCAGCCTGCTGAGAGAGGGAGTATCAAAGAAAACGAGAAGGACGTCACTTTGAATAAATGAATTGCACCTTTTTTTTTTAGTGTTGCTAACTGCATATTTTACACCCTCGCACATTTTGCTTAAATAGTGTTTTAGATTATATTAGCTCTCAGACTATCCACTTCAGCCTAATCAGGAATTTATTGGAATCCTGTCACTTGGGTTATTAGCTCACACTGCTGTCTAAATGAAGGTTTTTTGAAGTAAACAAGGAAAACACAAAGACAATGCAAAATAGCAAACAAATAATTGCTGTATATAAATAATTAATTGAACTGCATTAGAGATCAGTCTTTTGCCAACCAGTTAGCATCTTGCATGTCAATTTAGCGCTTTGTAGGTTTGTGAATACACAGAGGCCACGCCTTCAAGGGAATTGACAATTACAGAGGTCATGCCTTCGTCACAGAGAGTGACATGAATGAAGCCCATGCCTACTTCTAGGGAAACAAACCCGTACAGATAACCTGTTTCCTTTTGCAAGGAACATACCAGGTGGTGCAGAAGCCACGCCTCAATTACTGAGAATGACAGGCACACGCCTCCTTCACTAAGACTGATGGGTTCATAGAGCATGTCTGAGAAGCGTTACTGAAATTAATAGGAGCACTGGCCATGCATATTCCACTGTGACTGACAGGCACAGAGACAACGCCTCCTCCATACTGACTGACAGGCACAGGGGCCACACCACCTTCACTGTGACTGACAGGCACAGGGGCTACTCCATTTATAGTGTCACTGACAGACACATAGGCCATGCCTCCTTCATAGTGCCTAAAAGGCACAGAGACCAAATCTCCTTCACTGTGACTGACAGGCACAGGCACCATGCCTGCTTCATTGTGACTAATATTCACAGAGACCACACCTCATTCAATGCGACTAATTGTCACAGAGGCCACACCTCCTTCACTGTGACTGACAAGCACATAGGTCATGCCTTCTTCACTGTGACTGACAGGCACAGAGACCACACCTGCTTCACTGTGATTCACAAGCAGAGAAACCACACCTCCTTCATTGTGACAAATAGGGACGGAGGCCACACCTCATTTAGTCGGACTGACAGGCCCATAGGCAATAGTCTCCTTCATTTTAACTGACAGGCACAGAGTCCATACCAGTTACAGTGTGACTGAGAGGCACATAAACCATCAAATTTTCGCTGTGACTGGTAGGCACACAGACATTACACAGGCAATATGCACCGAGGCAGAGGCCACGGCTCCTCCTCGATAACTGTGTCATGCGCAGCTATCACGCCTCCTTCATTTTGATTGACAGGCACAAAAGTCACGCCTCATTTACTGTGATTGACAGGCACATAGACCATGCCACCTTCCTGGTGACTGACAGGCACAGAGGTCACACCTCCTTCACTGTGATTGACAGATGCAAAGGCCACACCTAATTTACTAAGACTGACAGGCACGCAGGACACGGCAACTCCACTGTGACCAACTGCCACAGAGACCACGCGTCCTCCACTTCCTGTAATATTAAGATTACCAGGGTCAGCAAATGACCGTTTTAATTTCTCTCTCTCAGATACAAATTGAGATGTAAAATAGAATATAATCAGACCGTGTATGTGTGTGTGTGTGTGTGTGTGAGTGAGAGAGAGGAGAGAGAGAGACCTCGTGGTCAGGGAAGACCTTCCAGTCCCAGTGAAATTAGAAATCCAGAGCGAAGCCATGAATTTTAATTCACATTTCTCATCTCACATTCTCAGAGCTCCGTCACTCTAATCATTCTCTCTCTCTCTCTCACACATACACATACACACACACACACACACACACACATACACACACGGATACAAAATGAAGTGAGTGCCATGGGTTTCCTAAAAGACTCACATAAAAAATATACCCACACAACAGTTTTTTTTTTTTTTTTTTTTTTTTTTACTAAAAATGCATCAGAATTCCAAAAATCTCTACTGATCCTGCTTATTACCATTCACACCACGGAATATTTCATGAATATTTTAGGTGTGATATCGTAGATATGGAGATGTGTGTGAATGGAATACGCAGACGTCATACATACTGTATAAGTTGAACATTTTATTGTAAGCCTAGCTTAGCATGTAGCTGAAATGAGCTAATGCTAATACCTGAGGTAAACATGTGGTAAAAATTCCAAAAATCATAATGGACTGAACTGTTACTGTGCAAGGTGTATGTTTTACTGCTAGTTTATTCGCTAGTTGGTCATGTTAAGCAGTCAACGTCGTAGCTGTTAACTGTAGCTATGATAGCCACCGCTAGTTCATCTTGGAAGCAAAGAAACTAGCAAAAAAGTCGTTTAAAAAAGAAATTGCTATGGAGTCTTTCAGTTTGAGTTCATGAATAAATCCATAAAAATACTAAACAATATATGAATTTATATTATGTCAGAGCCAGTTTAGGTATGTTTGCTAGCTAGCGATAACTGTAGCTGTCTATCAAGGTTAGCGCTTAAAAACCTTGTAGAAACCGTGTATATAGGTTTCAATTTCCTCTTCAAGTTGATTCTCGAAAGACGAAAGATCATTTCTTTGCTATCAGTAGTGGTACAAACAGTCGCACAACCTCATCCATTTTGTAGTTTATGCCTGAACAAAGTGTTGATGTTTGACATTATGCCCTTTAAATTGTTTCAGACAAACAAACACACAGAGGCTGCTTTCATTTTTGTGTTGACGAGCCCGGCGACTGAAATGCAAATTCATCTCCCAAACCTCTCTCCTAAGAGACTGCAAAGCAAACATTCACAAATTCCATGAACATGAAATTACACACAGCCTGACACTAAACCCCTGGTGTGTCGTCGATGAAATGGCTTTTTAAAATTTTTTTTTACAGGAGTAGGAACCAAGGTCAGATGTAATTCAATCGTACAAGCCTTGCTGTGTTGCCTCGTGTCCTGGGACTGTTCAGCCCGCCGTGCTGAAGTCTTATCAGGTATCACAGCACATAAGAACTGAGAAAGTCGGTTGTCCTGTCCTGTCTGGCCTTTTTTTTAATGGCTTTTACCGCAGGAAATGGCTCAATGCATGCATCAAAACTCTCCTGTGGCTCAAACATGCAAGCTTAAAATGGAATGCATTATATTTTCCCAAGAGAATTTAGTATAGATTATTTAGTTAGTTTTTTGCTCGTTATAGAATTTAAATTGAATTGCAGGATGGAAATAGCATTTCTGTTACCTATTTTGATAAATATTTTTGCATTCAAGATTGCCTAGATGGTTGATTTTAGGTAGCTAACATAAGACAGCACTATGAAAATGGAGAAAAACATAACACATATTGCTCTCGCATATGTCCTCTCGTCATTCGGTATGCTCTCAGAACTGATGATCTGAATACCCTGATCAGGCATAACATTAAGCGCAGTATTGTGTAGGTACCCCTTGTGCCACCGGAGCACCTCTGGCCCCTCACAGCATGACACCCTGTGGGTGGAAGGCAGGGTACATCCTGAAGTCTTGCATATGGAGAACATTCAAACTACACTCAAACACAGTGGTGGTGAGATTCAGACCTTCAACCCTGGAGGTGTGAGGTGACATTTCTAATCACAAAGCCTGTATGATTGGCTCTGTAACAAATATAGCATGGAATTGCTTTCAAAGAAAAACACAAAATTAAACAAAGGTCTAAGAGATTGATTTCACCAAACCCATCATTAATGTTGATTCTGCTGCTTTTTTGGACATCTTCTCAAGAGAATCAATGAATTAGACTTCTGTGCTGATGGCAGGAACTTCAACCAGGACATTCCAAGGAAAAACCACCAATCAACTTGCAAATATGAGGTTCTTAGGTTACAGAGTGACATCAAATCAACATGACTGTGCATCAGAACACTTTATACAGTAAATATACGGACTTATTCGCTTGTTTAACCTATAACACCGAATCTGCGAACTACTGTATGTGAACAGCTGTGTGTGCAGACGTATGCCAGGTCGAACTGAAATGGATTTGCAGCTTAAGACTTCCTGAAGAGATCTTTAGCTGGTCAATCAATGTATCATTCTAAAGGTGCGTATGCAGTAAGTTTCCCCATTCGAATCCACTGGTTATCAATTGGAGTTCATGGATTACCATTACAACTCTGTGTATCTTCATGGACGGCCATGGATTCTTTCATGGGCAGAACATGGAACCTCATTAAAAAATCATGGTACTCCCACTTGGAAGACAAAATGCATTAAATCCCATGAAATATGGGTTTACAAATTCGTCCAACTTTGGTAATACCTTTTCTCCTGCTTATTGACATGCTCACTCACACCTAGGTCCAACTTTGTGTAGACAACCCACCTACCACCATGGTTTTGGGAGGTGGGAAGCGACTGGAACTCAAGAAAGATGGCCATTCTGTCTGTAAGACCATTGTGCCATCACTGAGCTTCTATAATAAAATCCATTTGACTATTACACAACTGTTTTGCCTGAGGTAGTGAGAAAAATAATCCACATTAATGAATGAGCTGTATGAAAGAAAAAAAAAATCTATAGGAATCTTATGAAAAACAGATCATATTTTAATAAATAACAAAAAGGTTGTAGGGCTGAATGGTCATGGTTCTGGGTTACTGATTACAGGGTCAGGGGTTTAAACCCCAGTACCGCAGAGCTGCTGCTGTTGGGCCATTGAGTAAGGCCCTTAACCCTCTCTGCTCCAGGGATGCTCTACACTCTGACCCAAGCCTCCTAATAAGCCGAGATCTGCAAAGGAAGGAATTTCACTCTGCTTTAATTTCATATTAAATGTGGCAAATGATAAATAAAAAAAAAGAAGACCTGGGGCATTTGAAAACTGCAGTTGAATTGTGAAGTAACAATAATGTTCTATGAACACCTATTAGTTTCATATATTCAGAGACAAATCACTGTAGAACTGCAATTCAGTTAGTGAAGGACTTTCAATGGGAGTCATACTTTTGTGTGTGTGTGTGTGTGTGTGTGTGTGTGTGTGTGTGTGTGTGTGTGTGTGTGTGTGTATAATCTTTTTCTTTCGTTTTTTTTTTTTTTTTTTCATTTTTTATTACAGATGATAAGGCCAGTGATTAATACACTGGTGATGCTGAATGCTGAAAGGTCGGAACAGACATGAGGAGAAATGAAGTTGCTGCTGAGGTTGTTTAAACCAATTAAATATAATTACAAATTAGTCCAACTTCTGTAATACTCTTCTCCTGTTAGTGACATGCTCACTCACACCTACAGTATGTTCAACTTGGTGTAGACAACCCGCCTACCACCATGGTTTTGGGAGGTGGAAAGCAACTGGAACAAGACTTTTGCACCATGCTGTATCTCCAGTTCGAATTTCATGTTTTCATGTTTCTTGCCCAGATGGGTTTCCTCCAGCTGCTCTCATTTTCTCCACCACCCAAGAACATGCTAGTAGGTGGATTAGTGTGTGACCTACTAGCTTCCCATGGATCTAGGATGTATTCCTGCTTTGCACCTAGTGTTCTTGGGTCAGGCTCCATAACCATGAACAGGACAACTGAGTTACTATACAACTAAATAAGGACCCACTAAACCAAATATACTTTTTTTTTTCCTTGAGCAATTCAACTTAGTTTTGTCAAGATTGTAAATCCCATGAGCAAATCTGTGCCTTTGGCCAATTCTGTGTTTCTTTTAAAAGCAAGCCATTGGACAACCCCAAGTTCAGGGGCACTACAGCTTGTGGCTAAACTCATCTGTCTGTAGAGTCTTCTCCGAACGTAATGGAACAGCAAGGCCATTTGGGTTGAAGATAAAATATGAGACAATAGATCAAAACGTCAATGTAGATGGGGTTTTTGGTTTGAGCACATCCATTTTTCAAGTGATTTAAAATATTCAGTATATGAAAAAAAGAATGGGTCTTGCTATGCCATTACTTTTGAAGGCAACTATACATAAATATACTTACATTAATGGTATTAAATTTGTGGAAAAATGAAATGGTTTATAAGACACCTGTTTTTATCTTAGCTCTCTCTTGCTGTTAGTCTTTTAGCTGCTCCTGTCGAGGAGTCGCCAATGCGGACCATCCGATCCAAGCACAACTTGGCACCTCAAAACTACAGTCGCTACAGTTAGTCCAAAATGCAGCCGCCAGGGTTCTCACTGCATCAAGAAAATATGATCATATAACCCCAATATTATGATCCCTGCACTGGCTACCTATTCATAGTTAGCTCCTGAGCTTTGGAATGACCTTCCTGACAGTGTTCGGGGGCTCAGACACAGTTTCCCAGGTTAAAAGTAGACGCATCTCTTTAATCTGGCATACACGTAATTCATCCCATTACCTCATACTCCAGTACATCTATCCTGAATGGCAACTACACTAATTCTTTTCACCTGCTCTTTATTTTTCCACCCATCCCGAGGCATCTGGAGATTGTGCCAGCTTCAGTAGACCGAGGCCAACCCTGCGAGGTTCCTGAGGCATCCAGAGAAGGACCTGCTCCAGCTGGATTCTGCTTCATGTTGGTTTGAAGCTACACACGCTGCTCCTGAGCTCCCAGTGATCCAGACACCCATCTACCCTCTGCACCTGCTGACTCATCCCTGTGCTGAACTGGACTTTGTGTTAATTTAAATAACTTCTGTCATATTGAACTTTCAGCTGCATAACACATATGATGTTATATAATTCCTGTTATCCGTTATCACCCAAATGAGGATGGGTTCCCTGTTGAGTCTGGTTCCTCTCATGGTTTCTTCCTATTGCCGTCTCAGGGAGTTTTTCCTTGCCACTGTCGCCGTCACCCTTGGCTTGCTCATCAGGGACAATCTCATTATCTAGACACATTTTTCTCACACATACCACACTTCCATTAACTTTCTTTACATTTTTGTGAAGCTGCTTTGAGATAATGACCATTGTTAAAAGAGCTATAGAAATAAAATTGAATTGAATTGAAAAAAAAAAAAAAAAACTCCCAGTTTATCTGGGCTTGGGACCGGCGCTGCATCCAGTGGTATCGGTTTGGGAATTGGGTGGGAATTGAACCCGTCCCTTACGCAGGGCAGACGAGAAACCTACCACTGAGACACCACTTACTCACTCATCATCTATACCGCTTTATCCTGTATACAGGGTCACAGGGAGACTGGAGCCTATCCCAGGAGACTTAGGGCACAGGATGTGGTACATGCTGGATGGGGTGCCAATCCATCGCTGAGCACACATACATACACACTTATTCACATACGGGCAATTTGGGAACGCTGATTAGTCTAATGTCTTTGGACTGTGGGAGGAAACCCATCGAGCACAGGGAGAAGACGCAATCTCCATGCACACAGACCAGAGGCGGTGAATTATAACATTATAACAAGCCATATATTACAGTACAATAAGCCATCCATATACACTAACATAAAAGATTATTAGGAACACCGGTTCAATTTCTCATTAATGCAATTATCTAATCAACCAATCACATGGCAGTTGCTTCAGTGCATTTAGGGGTGTGGTCCTGGTCAAGACAATCTCCTGAACTCCAAACTGAATGTCAGAATGGGAAAGAAAGGTGATTTAAGCAATTTTGAGCGTGGTATGGTTGTCGGTGCCAGACGGGCCGGTCTGAGTATTTCACAATCTGCTCAGTTACTGGGGTTTTCACGCACAACCATTTCTTGGGTTTACAAAGAATGGTGGGAAAAGGGAAAAACATCCAGTATGCGGCAGTCCTGTGGGCGAAAATGCCTCGTTGATGCTAGAGGTCAGAGGAGAATGGGCTGACTGATTCAAGCCGATAGAAGGGCAACTTTGACTGAAATAACCACTCGTTACAACCGAGGTATGCAGCGAAGCATTTGTGAAGCCACAACACGCGCAACCTTGAGGCGGATGGGCTACAACAGCAGAAGACCCCACCGGGTATCACTCATCTCCACTACAAATAGGAAAAAGAGGCTACAATTTGCACAAGCTCACCAAAATTGGACAGTTGAAGACTGGGAAAATGTTGCCTGGTCTGATGAGTCTCGATTTCTGTTGAGACATTCAAATGGTATTTGTCAGAATTTGGCGTAAACATAATGAGAACATGGATCCATCATGCCTTGTTACCACTGTGCAGGCTGCTGGTGGTGGTGGTGTAATGGTGTGGGGGATCTTCTCTTGCCACACTTTAGGCCCCTTAGTGCCAATTGGTCATCGTTTAAATGCCACGGCCTACCTGAGCATTGTTTCTGACCATGTCCATCCCTTTATGACCACCATGTACCCATCCTCTGATGGCTACTTCCAGCAGGATAATGCACCATGTCACAAAGCTCGAATCATTTCAAATCGGTTTCTTGAACATGACAATGAGTTCACTGTACTAAAATGGCCCCCACAGTCACCAGATCTCAACCCAATAGAGCATCTTTGGGATGTGGTGGAACGGGAGCTTCGTGCCCTGGATGTGCATCCCACAAATCTCCATCAACTGCAAGATGCTATCCTATCAATATGGGCCAACGTTTCTAAAGAATGCTTTCAGCACATTGTTGAATCAAGGCCACGTAGAATTAAGGCAGTTCTGAAGGCGAAAGCGGGTCAAACACCGTATTAGTATGGTGTTCCTAATAATCCTTGAGGTGAGTGTATAAACCTGTTATTCACAAATGTACTGTTATTATGGAAATATTATGAGAGCTGCTGTTATAGAAAAATAATCAACATGTTCCGACCAATCAGAAATGAGTATTTAGCTGTTTAATTAGCTACATTACCCTGTAGCTTGTTAATGAATTTGTTCTCAAAAATCTCAAAAAGTTGAACTTTCAGCAAATGGAACAGACACACACACACACACACACACACACACACACACACACACACACACACACACACACACACACACACACACACACACACAATCAGGCTGCAAATCCTTGTCAAAGGCTGTGCGTGTGTATGCGTTTGTGTGTGTGCAGGACAGCTGCCAGCTTCTAGCCTGATGATGTCATTTCTAGCCAACTACTGGCGTCTCCTGTTGCTTAGTAACGGTGTAATGCACTGTCGGGGAAAATTGGGCATTTGACCTGCAGCTGGATGGAACAGTTTGATCGAGCCAAATGGAATGACATCTGCTTGTGTGTGTGTGTGTGTGTGTGTGTGTGTGTGTGTGTGTGTGTGTGTGTGTGTGTGTGTGTTATGCCATTGTCTAATAGTCTAACCCTTGTGGGGTCCTGACTAAGAAATAGGAATACGCTAGTTCTCTCTCTCTCTCTCTCTCTCTCTCTTTTACACACACACACACACACACACACACACACACACAGCATGGTGGCACTAATATGTAGTTTATGCTGAACATCATACACAAGCTGCACCTGATCCAACTGAGAAACATGTGTCAACTTGGTGAGAGAACACACACACACACACACACACACACACACACACACACACACACACACACACACACACACACACACACACACACACACATAATCCCATGTACAAAACAGTTGCTGACAGAAGGACAGAGCAGGCGCACGCCACATGACCCGCATGCAAAGCAGTCTCTCTCTCTCTCTCTCTCCCTCACACACGCACATACTCACAACACACACACTCGTAAACGTACCCTGCGCGCACTTACAGTCACAATGCACCTGCGGCTGCAGCTGGTCTCCACGACAACCGCACTAACAATAAATAATCAAAGCTGACAAACACCTCTTACCTGCAGCTGTACGCGTGGATGTGTGCATGTGTCTGTGTGTGTGCACACACACACACACACACACACATACACACACTACAAACGCCTGGATGCCTTCAGTCAGTGTGAGCGTCACTCAGCTGCCCCAAAACCCTCTCTCTCTCTCTCTCTCTCTCTCTCAGCGGCGGCGCTTTATTTAATTCATTACCACATCGGCAGGCTGCTGCTTGGCTGCTTTAACTCTTCCGCGCTACAGTGTCAGGGTGGTGGTGGGGTGGAGAAGGAAGGAGGTGTGTGTGTGTGTGTGTGTGTGTGTGTGTGTGTGTGTGTGAGTGTGAGACGCACTGGGCTAATTAACTCTCCGCTTCCTCTTTTACACGCTGCCGCACTTGCCCTCCCATTCCTTTGCTTCCCAACCTTGCTTCTGTTCCTCCTCTTCCCCTCCTTCGACACATTCCCAGCAGTATTCTGCGTATCCCTGCGATTCCTCTCTCCGGATTCCTGTAACGATGAGATCCAAGCCTTTTTTCCCTCTCTCTCTCTCTCTCTCTCTCTCTCTCTCTTTCTTTCTCCAGCCTGACCTTTGCAATATGATATCACCAGCTTCCATATAAGGGCAATGTCTCCGTGGCAACCGTGGACTCCACCTGTCTCTCACTCAGCCGCTCTCGGTGTCACTTGCTCGTACACACACACTGGGCTCATTCATTCATCCTGCACGTACACGGCGCACAGGTGACGACAAGAGGAAAGCATGGAGATGCCAAAGGAAGCTTATAAACATCCGGAGATGGAGAGAATACCAGACAGATGAATGAACATAAGTCAACTATATTTTGTCCAATATTATCTGTAGCAGCTTGGGAAAAGCAAGTTTGGGGGGCGGAAAGAAATTCCAATTCCACTCTGAAATGTGATATGTTTAATGACTCTGGTCCCAGCATGCAATGCAGCTTTATGTACTATGCCTTAGTGTTCTACGAGATGATGAGTGTGTTAAAGGAAGCTGATCCGTTTAAACAGGGTGTACACATGACTGGGCTGGATGGACGGAAGGCTTAAAACGATCACAATTGAACCCACCAATGTCCAATGGAATTTGTAATTCTGCCTCTCACTCATTCTCAATACCGCTTATCCCGCACAGGGTCATGGGAAGTTTGAAGTCTATGCCAGGGGACTTGGGCCACTAGGCAAGATACACTCCGGACGGGGTGCCAGCCCTTCACAGTGCACAAGCATGCGCACACTCACTACTATTTAGGCAATTAGGAAATGCCAAGTAGACTCGGAGGAATCCCGAGTACCAGATGCAGTATTATGCAATCTCAACATACACGCAGACCCGGGGCAGGACTCGAACCCTTGACTCTTGAGGTGTGAGTCCACAGTGCTTACCACTATACCACCACACCATACAATACGTGCCAAAGAAGTTTAAAGGTCACAGGTCTCAGAGCTCCCCCCAAAGTACATCTGCTTCTGCACCAGCTTCAATGGCCCCCATCCATCCATCCATCCATCCATCCATCCATATCGTAACCTCTGCATTCCAACTAGGGACCGTGGAGGCCAATGGTGATTGAGTGTATTTATTCCCATTTTACGAACACGGTGTGACCTCCAGTCAACATTTACACACAGTATGGACAATTTGGGAACGCCAATTGACTGGCCTCCACCCGGAGGAAACCCACCAAGCACGGGGAGAACAGGCAAACTCTATGCACACAGACCTCGAGGCAGGAATCGTACCCGAACCCTTAAGGTGCAAGGTGACAGTGCTGAACACTAAGCTACTGTGTCACTGAACTACTCCTCAGATACGCTGTAAACCCGAATAAGTTGGCAAAACTACAAAAAATTTGAGGTAGTCAGTCACATCAAATCTTTTAAGTAATGATGTTTCCAATTTTAAGTAAACAGAACTATCAGTTTTTGAGTTTGTTGTACACATTCATATTAATTGTTATATACCTGCATTATTGAGTAGCTGAACTCATACTATAATTTTTTTTTTAGTTGTTGCAAATTAAAGAAATTGTCGTTGGTCTTCCGCCTGCTCCTGGCAACGGGTCACCACAGCGGTTTGTCACAATTTTCTTTCACGCCAGATGCCGTTCTGAACACAACCATCACATCTTTACCTGGGCTTGGGACAGGCGCTTCATCCAGGCGGGACAGGTGGGAATCGAACCCGGCCCTTTCACCTGGCAGGCGACACTACCACTGAGCCACCAGTGCTCTGGTACTTTAGGGAGCCCAGATTTGTAAAGATTATACCTACAGCATCATGTGAAGACAGACCAATCCACTTGAAAAGTGTCATTTCTACAAACTCATAAATACGAAAAAAAAAATTCTAAATACACATCAAGGTCTATTCATTTGAACTAATTGTACTTATTTAAGTTAACAGTACTCAATATGTTTAATTCCTTTGAGCATTAGGGTTTACAGTGTAATGTATTTATTCATACAGTAACTTTTTATTTCTCTCCTCCTACAATGTGTTGTTTCAAGGTCAATGTAAATGCTGAGCCACGCCCTATGAGAGAACAACAGAGCTAAGCAACAAGGCGGAGCAGGGGATAATATCGTATAAGGTCACATTACGGCAAAAGTCCAACCGGCTCGTTTGAATTTTTCTTCCTCATACTGTATTTTTCCGGTTGTACACACTCACAATCACACACACACACACACATAGGAGACTCAACTAAATGTCTTAAAAAAAAGACTACAGCATGACTTATTATTTTGCATAATAAGTCCCCTTTAAACTAATTAACTTAGAGGGTGAACTGAAAATAAATCTTGAATGCCGTGCCATTAAGGATCATCTGTTAATTATAAAGATGCCACATGCATGACATTCAGAGAGGATTTTTTTTTTCCTTTCGCAGTTTAAAAGTGTAATAATAATAATAATAATAATAATAATACATTTTATTTATAATGCACTTTATATTTGAGGCAAATCTCAAAGTGCTACAAATTATTTCTACTCAAAAGCTCTAATAAAAAGGTAAGTTTTAACCTTACTTAAATTAGAACTTAAATTAGCAAGAATTAATCAGGCGCACATCTACGAACAAGAAGAATTCACCTTCTTGTTCCAATAGCCTGTCTGAGCTGCTTGCTAGCTAAACTAGCCGCCTCGTCGATCATCAACGATAAAATCAGAAACAGAAACGTGACCGAGAGCAACAAGATGAATCGCCGGCTGCCGTTCCTGATGCACCTCTCTCATTTTATCCGGGCTTGGGAGCAGCACTGCATCAAGTGGCTGGGGTTTGGACGTTGGGTGGTAGTTGAACCCGGGTCTTCCACATGGCAGGTGGGAAACCTACCACTGAGCCATCAATGCACTGAGCCACCAATAAAATTCCATAACAATCCAGCAATCATTAATACATGTTCCTACTCACAGTGGGATTCCAGTTAGCAGCGATATTATTCAGTTATCACATGACCTGGGGATTGGGAGAAATTACTTACTTACTCGCTCTTTCTCTATCCTGCTTATCCTGTTTAGAATTGCAGGAGGTTCTGGAGCCTCATCTCATGGCACATCCAGGACAGGGTGCCAACCCATGGCAGCGCATATAAGCACACACACTATGGGCAATTTGGACAATCCTTTTAGCCACCCTACATAATTTCACCAATCTCATCAAGCACAGGAAGAACATGCAAACTCCACATACACACATGAGCAGTGGGAATGAGACCCCAACCCTACAGTAGATGTGCACGTGCATGGTGCTACCCACTACGGCACCGTGCCAACTGTGAGAATTTCAATTGAACAAAAAGCTACTGTGATTTGACTTTTAGCTTCAACAAACCATTTGGACCAGTCCCATTTTAGTTGGACACCTTAAACTAGATTTTTCTAAAATGTGTAAACACTTTGCCCTATTGACGTTAAGTCAGCCTTTTCACATATTTACATGCCACTGTTTGCTGATACAGTGAACAGAGGCAGTGTTGAGTGATTGAAAGAAGAGCTTAAACCAGTGTATTTTCTACATAATTGTGTTAAAACTGCTGCAAGAGTGTAAATCAATAAAAGACTGTTTAAAGCAGCTGAAACTCTGGGGTTGAATTAAGATACTCATTTGTACTGTAGGTAAATGTGTAAAAGAGGTTTCATGCAGATCATCTGAAACATCATGGACAAGTTTCTTCTTCTTCTTCTTCTTATTATTATTATGCAAATAAGGAGCGTTTGTGCTTCTTTAATTCTGACTGGTCACATGGTGTTAACTTTTCACTCTGGCAGGTGTTGCAGCTGCAAATCGCAGGTGTACATTAATGTGCTTGTTCCAGTACATTTACATTTGATGTTAACATGAATTAATTAAACGTGAGGAAAGTCTAATAGTATAGTATAATTCTCACACAATTAAAAAAAAACATTGAAAACAGATGAGAAAATGTGAAAAAGTGAAAAAAATATCAAATTGAAATAAATGGATTATTTGGAAAAAGAATCATGTGAAAATACATAAATAGTTTGGAAAAATGTCAATAATATTTTAAACAAAATTCACATGATACTGTAGGACCTAAAAAAAAACTGGATTTAACTCATTTTGGGAAAAAAAAAAAATCACATGCAAATGAACAAATGAATTATATTTATATTTACATTATATTGTATATAATTTATTTCCTAGTCTTCATCTTATTTTTATTTTGTACATACTTATTCTATAAATTTTTTCTTACTAATTTATATATATATATTTTTTATTCCTTAGAAATCTGCACAGTTTTGCATTTCACTACTGTTGAGACAAATACAATTCTTGAATCTTGAATGTGAATTGTAACAAATCACATAAGAATATAATGAAAAAAATATTATAATATTTTTAATAATTATAATATTATAAAATATTTGAAAAAAAAAATGTAAAAAAAAAAAAAAAAAGTTTAGATGACTGCAGTCTTTTAAATGCGCTCGTGTGCGTACCTGTTCACGTGCGCTCCTCTCCGAGCTGCCCCTCATGCTCCCGTGGGACGGAGACGGTGATGGAGGGAGTGAGTGCTGAGGCGGGTACTTGTTCTTCAGGTGGTCCATGAAGGCGTCGCGTTTGCGCTCCAGCTCGGCTTTGTGCAGATTGCTGAGTGCCTCCAGGCTCTGAGCCGCCATCACCGTGTGCCGGTGCTCGGATGTGTGCACGAGGCCCACGTTGGAGAAGCGGCGTGCTCCATTGCCCAGGCTCCGGTACTCGCGTGGGTACTCCAGGTCATCCGTGGAGATCATGTGACCGCCACCGCGCTCCGGGTCTGAATGAGCGGGGAAAGGAAGATAAGAAGGGGAAGGAGGAAGAACAGGTGTGGGTTTAAACACACAGTAACGTCATGTAGGCCAACATGGCACACACGTACACACATAAGACAAAGGGAACGAGACAAAAAAAATAAAAGAGAGAGAGAGAGAGAGAGGAATGGGATGAGCAGTCAGACGAGCGCGTACACAAACTGTAGCAGAGATACTGAGCTCAGAATTAAAGACAGGAAAAGTAAAATATTAAATAAAAGTCAACACTCCAAACTGAAGCAGGATGCTCCATTGCATTTTCCAACTTATTTGCAGTTTGAACAAACACACACACATGTGCAAACACACCAGGTAAACGCAGAGATGCCGGTTCATCAGGTTAACCCACCGTACACGTGCCCAATAACTGACTTGCACGCCATCCACAGTATTACAGTACATTACGTCTCTCCATCCATCCATGGACGCTCACAGCGCAGTGTGTGTTAACGCTCTACTCTTCATCAGCGTCCAGATGCTGCGATCGTGTTGCGGACAGAGGCGTGGGGTTCACTGAGTAATAATACCGTAATTAAGTTAAATTACGGACAAAATCGTAATCAGTTAAAAGCAGGCGCTCGAGTGAACGTCGTTCATTTCGAATGTAATCAAGTGTTAAGAAACAAAATAAAAAAAAACTTTTTAAAAAAAGTAAATGCTTTTAACTGATCTTTTGAAAAGTTTTGATACTTTGGAGCGAGTGCTAGCGTGAATATGACGTCCTAGCCACTTACGTTAGCCAACTGGATTAGCAAAGAAAACAGGCTAACGTACTGTAGTCCAATATAACAACTTCACAAAAACAAATGAGTCACACGTTCTTCCAATCAGATACTGTATGACACCGCTTGCACGTTACAGGAACTCGGCTGGGGGTTATTTCCACGTCCTCCGTACAGTCCTGACCTCTCGCCAAGCCGTTTCCACGCGTTTGGGCCATTAAAGGAGTTCCTGTGTTCATAAGTTCATGGCTCTGGTGTACCGAGAAAACTTTCATTGATGGTGTCTAAGGACTAGTGAAACACCCGGATAAGTGAATTAGTTTTTTTTTTTTTTTTAATTATCGTTTTTACTCTCATAACTCATCTGTTCTGTTATTCATTTTGCAGAATCAAAAGTCCCGGTTTGACTTGAACACGTGTCGTACTTATTTTTCCGCCCTGCAGAAGACATGCTGAGGTGTTAAAACATTCAAACAACACTTGCACTTACACTCGTATTAGTACAACACACACACACACACACACACACACGCACACACACACCTCCATGACACGTTCTGTCTGCTCCCGCCGTTGTGCCGCGGAATGAACAGACAAGGATGATACTCTTGGAGTGGCGTATTTCAAACGCCAGGTACATACAGTGTAAGTGCGTATTATCCCCCTAATAACCCGCGTATTAGTTTCCGTAGTAACAGCTCATTCAGACGCATGTGTCTAAAGGAAGCTACGCGCACGAGCGGTTTAAAAGTGTGTGTAGCTGTCGTTTTACGAGGAGGCGTTTATTTCAAATTTATGGACGCTGTAACTTTTCCAGCACTGGAAAGTCTTAAAAAATACACAACAAATTCCTGACTTGTGTTCCTTTTTTATTTGTTATATAAATACAGCACAAGGTCAAGTTAATAGTATTTCCGATGCACATCTTCTGGTTTGTTTTCCCCCTTTAAAGCTGTTGTAATTCTTTAGTGTTGTAGTTGTTTCAATAAACTTTTTGACACTCTTTCATTTCACCTTTCATTCTTTATAATGCTTATGCTATACAGAGGTACACACACACACACACACACACACACACACACACACACACACACACACACACACACACACACACACACACACACACTATGGGCAATTTTGAAACACCAGTTATATAAACCTGCAAGTCTTTGGACTCTGGGAGGAAACCGGAGTACCTGGAGTAAACCCACAGAGCGGGGGACGGAATTCGAACCCTCAACCCTGGTGGTGCGAGGACACGGTGCTAACCAATACGCCAGCCATAGTGTCGCATTTTTTTTTTAAACACCTATTCAATAAGATGTGTTTAATACACTGTATAGGACAAGTGCTAATGCAACAACTCAGTCGTTAACAAAAAACGTGGAGGTGGGAAAGTTAAAGCTAATGTAGTTTGACCAGAATCAAATTGAGACCAACTCACTTAGACTGTCATCAGATTTATAGTTTTGCTGTGACATTACGCTTTTAATATATAAAAAGAGCTCTTGGGTAGTTCAGCGTTTAGGGCATTGGACTATGGGTTGGAAGGTTCGGAAGATCCCAAGTTCAAACCAGACGACCACCAAGTTATCCCTGTTGGGCCCGTAACCCTCCACTGCTTAGCTATATAATCTGGATAAGGCCGTCTGCCAAATGCTGTGTGTGTGTATATATATATATATATATATATATATACACAGTCATGGCCAAAAGTTTTGAGAATTACATAAATATTGGAAATTGGAAAAGTTGCTGCTTAAGTTTTTATAATAGCAATTTGCATCTACTCCAGAATGCTATGAAGAGTGATCAGATGAATTGCATAGTCCTTCTTTGCCATGAAAATTAACGTAATCCCCCAAAGATACATTCCACTGCATTTCATTGCTGTCATTAAAGGAGCTGCTGAGATCATTTCAGTAATCGTCTTGTTAACTCAGGTGAGAATGTTGACGAGCACAAGGCTGGAGATCATTATGTCCGGCTGATTGGGTTAGAATGGCAGACTTGACATGTTAAAAGGAGGGTGATGCTTGAAATCATTGTTCTTTCATTGTTAACCATGGTGACCTGCAAAGAAACGCGTGCAGCCATCATTGCGCTGCATAAAAATGGCTTCACAGGCAAAGATATTGTGGCTACTAAGATTGCACCTAAATCAACAATTTATAGGATCATCAAGAACTTCAAGGAAAGAGATTCAATTCTTGTTAAGAAGGCTTCAGGGCGTCCAAGAAAGTCCAGCAAGCGCCAGGATCGTCTCCTGAAGAGGATTCAGCTGCGGGATCGGAGTGCCACCAGTGCAGAGCTGCTCAGGAATGGCAGCAGGCAGGTGTGAGCGCATCTGCACGCACAGTGAGGCGAAGACTTTTAGAAGATGGCCTGGTGTCAAGAAGGGCAGCAAAGAAGCCACTTCTTTCCAAAAAAAACATCAGGGACAGATTGATCTTCTGCAAAAAGTATGGCGAATGGACTGCTGAGGACTGGGGCAAAGTCATATTCTCGGATGAAGCCTCTTTCCGATTGTTTGGGGCATCTGAAAAAAGGCTTGTCCGGAGAAGAAAAGGTGAGCGCTACCATCAGTCCTGTGTCGTGCCAACAGTGAAGCATCCTGAGACCATTCATGTGTGAGGTTGCTTCTCATCCAAGGGAGTGGGCTCACTCACAATTTTGCCCAAAAACACAGCCATGAATAAAGAATGGTACCAAAACACCCTCCAACAGCAACTTCTTCCAACAATCCAACAACAGTTTGGTGAAGAACAATGCATTTTCCAGCACGATGGAGCACCGTGCCAAAAGGCAAAAGTGATAACTAAGTGGCTCGGGGACCAAAACGTTGAAATTTTGGGTCCATGTCCTGGAAACTCCCCAGATCTTAATCCCATTGAGAACTTGTGGTCAATCCTCAAGAGGCGGGTGGACAAACAAAAAGCCACTAATTCTGACAAACTCCAAGAAGTGATTATGAAAGAATGGGTTGCTATCAGTCAGGATTTGGCCCAGAAGTTGATTGAGAGCAGCCCAGTCGAATTGCAGAGGTCCTGAAAAAGAAGGGCCAATATTGCAAATACTGACTCTTTGCATAAATGTCATGTAATTGTTGATAAAATCCTTTGAAACGTATGAAGTGCTTGTAATTATATTTCAGTACATCACAGAAACAACTGAAACAAAGATCTGAAAGCAGTTTAGCAGCAAACATTGAGAAAACTAATATTTATGTCATTCTCAAAACTTTTGGCCACAACTGTCTATATATATATATATATATATATATATCCTTACTCTGGTGTATAAACATTTGCACACCTTTACCTACGTTCGTGTACAGTACATGGCATCTGCAAGAATTCTTAATCCTGATAAACAAAAAGCTACACAGAAGTAATGTTCTGCATTATCCTGTATTACTTTTTTTCTTCTTCTCACTCCCTCCATCTGTCACCTCCTCCGTACCTCCTCACCCTTCCAATCAGGTCGGTAACTCATGACACTCTGCTTGCTCCTACCATGATGCATGTCCCCCTGACAGACACCCCGACGACTGGCCTTTAATCACCCTGCGCATCCTCCAGCCAGACACACACACACACACACACACACACACACACACACACACACACACACACACACACACACACACACACACACACACACACACACACACATTTAAACACACACCCATGCTTAGCCAGACAGTTGACAACATGACACAAACATGACACATCTGCGCAGACGAAAAGATTAATGAAACATGTTGATTGGCCAAAGAAAGACTTTGTGATTGGCCGAATGACGTTACCTTGTTTGGGAAAGTAGGTCCCGGTGTTAGCTGAAAGAGAAACACCAACCACAATTACTCATCGATCTCACACACACACACATGCACTCATGTATGCTTACACACGCACACACACGCATCACACACACACACACACACTTCAGTGCCAAAATTTCTGATTATTCTATTTCATCTGTTTCAGAATCAGCGTGCATAACATCATACAGTATAATCAAGAATCACAGAGCGATGATGCAGTCGTTCCCGTGAACATTCAACGAGTGTGACGCCTGATCCTTGAAAATCCACAGAAAACCTGCGGAAGAGACGCATCTGTCTGTATGAACTGTACACACAATAATCCACTTGCACATTACAGGACCTCGGCTATGAGTTATCACCTCATGTCAGTTAAACACAGGTTTCATGTTTCTAACTGCAGGAGTGACAGCAGTGGCACTAACAGAGTGTAAACATCCCTTTCTTGCCCTGAAATAACAGCGGACATTTTGGCGTAGGGCCCCAACAGAGTCTAGAGTCGATTCTGAGTGCAATACCAGCATGCACAGAGTGGAGGCAGTATAGAGCGCTTGTAGTTGACGCCAATTCCTACAGTCTGCTTTCTGAACCGTGGCTTCATTGCTAGCTTCACGTCTATAACACAGGAAATCTGGAGAAGCGCTGCACGTACCAATGCTGTTTTTCTTACAGCTAGAATCTCTCCTGAATCTGACTCAGACCAAAGCGCTAGAGTAGGTATAGATTAATATATTGGCCTGTTCAATACACCCAAGCTCCTCAGTAAACATAATCCTTGACTTGAAAACCTGATAGAGAGAGATGTTATGGCTCTAATGTACCATCTAGTGGATGCTGCTTTTAATCCTCCAGATGTTCATACAGCACGATACACAGGTATGAGTGTGAACAATGCCCCTTTTTATGCAGCTGCACGCACACACACACACACACACACAATGTACGGATGGCGAAAATTAAATACATTTAATTAAATTGTCTCCTTTTTGCATTATCACTCAAGCTGCAAGTGTTGTTTTTTTTTTTTTGGGGGGGGATTTTTCCCCGATTTTCTCCCTAATTTAGTCGTGTCCAATTCCTCCCCGTCACTAGGGGGCTCCCACATTAAGGCTACTACTACTACCACTCAGCCGGGAGGGCCGAAGACTATCACGTGTTTCCTCCGAACCACGTGACGCCAGCCGACCGCATCTTTTCGAACTGCCCGCTCGCGCACCGTTGGGGGCGGAGTAACACACTCGGAGGACAGCGCTATCCGCTCCCTCCGTTGCGCGAGCTCACAGACGCCCCTGACTGGCTGTAGAGCCGTGATTAATGTGGGAGCACTAAGTACCTCTCATCCCTCCCCTCTGAGAGAGCTCGGCCAATCAGCTCTCTCTAGACCTCCGGCTGCGAGAGGTTACAGCACCACCCGGGATTCGAACTGGTGATCTCCGGATGATAGGGCGAGCGCTTTAACCACTGCGCCACTCGGAGGCAAGCTGCAAGTGTTTTGAAAAAAAACAAAAATGTTTTGCACCTAAACAGCAGACATCAAATTAAAGTCAAGAAATTAGGCATTATATTTCACTCCTGGACATCTATTGATCTTGTTCACTAATTAGACAAGTATCGATTGATGGGGGAGTCGAAGTCTGACCCTTTTCTTTCGGATCCATCTCTAGTGGGTCAGAGCAGTTTCGAAGTCTTGTATCTCTACAGCTTTTACAGTGCATGTAAAAACTTTTTCGTAGACATCGTGCTCAGGTCGCAGCAGGTTAACCAAAGCCAAGGGGACTGGAGTGAGACTCATCTCGCGCGGCCTGGAGGTGAGATTAGAGACACACCTGAAGAATAAGGGCGCCACTCTGACTCACAAGTTCATCCCTTCTCTGCAGCGCTCTTTTGAATTCCTTACAGTAGCCGCCCGCGGGAGAATTGCTGGAGCGTTGGGATAGTAACAGGAGGTGACTAGCTTGCAATACGTTTTGCATTACATGCTCACTACATTGCATCGAAGGTGATTGTGTTTGCAGCTCATTTATTTTATTGCATGCTAACGCTTACTACTCTTAAAGGCATGCTCCCAGAGATGAGATTCCTTCTTCCTTGATGATATCCACACAGCACTAGTGATAAAACACTGGGATAAATGGGTAATCTGTGATTAATTACGATTAATCAGAATTTTAAAATACTCAGATTTACTTGTATTATAAACGTGCAACGTTGGAATAAAGAAACGCATGACAAAGTGGTTAGAGAAAACAGATTATAGAGTTTTATACGTGTACAAATGTAAAATTCTAATCTCTGGAATGCGACCAGCACTGCATGCACCGGCTGGGTGTCACAGGGTGTGGCAATCCACTAACAGCAGGGCTCGAACCCGGATCCTTAGATCCGAAAATCAACAACCTAGAGCCTTAGCCGCCTCAGCCACCACACCCACGTCTTACATTCAATGTATTCTTGCGAATAAATAAATAAAGTTTCCCTTGAAGGTAGCTCGAGCACACAACTTTGGTTTTATCCAAACGTCCATCTCGAAGCTTTTTATAATGACACTTGTTGTTCTGCACACCTTTATGTCACACAGCTGGTTTACTGATTACTGATTATGGAAAGCCATGAGGGTCAAATTTATCCATATGATTCATTAGCATAAAAAAAAACTGTATTTAGTTAAAATAAAAAAAAATAATAAATTATAATAAAAAAAATAATAAAATAATAATATAAATGTTATTTGTAACATACACAGTCATACACAGTACGATATGGAGTGAAAACTTATACGACCTCCCCGTGACCCTAAAAAAAGATTATTAATAGGCAATACAGATGGAATAAAAGAAGAAATTAAATATAGAAAAACTTTAGCTAAGGAAAATATAGCTATAGTAAATATAAAATATAAGAAAAACCTAGCTGTACAAACACAGAAATTTTTTTTTTTTTTTTTTTTTTAGAAAATATAGAAAACTTTAGTGTGGAAAATGAAATAGAATTTAAATAGAAATGTCCGATGAGTGTGCAAATATGCATGAACGTGTTTGTACAATCTGTTAACGTGTTAATATTGACAGTGCTAGTTCTAGGAATCAAAAGTCCCGGTTTGACTCGAACGCCCCTTGTGACTCACAACATGACGCAAATGTGTCCGTAGCCCATTATAAATATGACATCCTGTGATTTTCAATCAACCCGTGTCATACGGATAGTCCAAGAGTCGATATCTCCGGAATCGTTACGACTTGGCTGTGTTTAATATCACAGGAGTCGATACCGAGAGCGGCGCGCTCGATATCCTCTCTATTCACAGCCATGAGGATTTTAATCTCCCTCGCTATATCATCCAAATTCCTCCAGTTTTTCATCTTAATGAAGAGCTGAGTAATCTGGACCTGCTCCGGGTGTCACCGCAGCCCTCTCGGTACGCTCTCGTTCCTCCGGCGGGCTTTGAGGAATTTACCAGTCGATGAATAATTCAGAAGTTATTTCAATAATGCAGCATTAAACGTGAAGCCAGGCGACAGTTTATGAAGTATAATTGGTGCTTTAAACACATAAAGGAATAATGTAGGGCTCTCGAGGAGAAGCTGAATCGAGTGACCTTGTGGTTAATATTGTTAGCATCGAACGCTTTAGCATACAGACACACAGACGCATAGAGTACACACACACACACACACACACAAAACGTCTGGTGTGGTTAAGGCACTGACAAAATTAGCCTGATGAATGGTGTTATCATTAGCGCTAAGTGCTTTCATTTAAAATGAGGATGTGCAGTTTAGTATTTCGCTCTGATTGGCTTTAAAATAAATGTCTGTCTGATTGGGTGCTTGAAATATGTTGGATAGAAAAAAAAAAAGCGTAAAGGGCTGATCTGTGGTCTGAGACGCGCACATGAGAGCAAACACTACTGATTTCTTAGGTTTTTTATTTATATATATATATATATATATATATATATATATATATATATTATTCATTCATATCAACTCCATCTGCAGCGAGCGCCATAAATATTCACTTCAGTTCCGTTTTCGCAGAAAAGCGAAAGCAATTATAATCAGTTCCATATAGCGTTCATGCTACACGTAAAAGTTAGCACACAGTAGAAAAATGAAACCATCACAGTGTGATTTATAAATCTACAATATAATAGTTTTATTTGTTTAGAAATAGATACAGTAGTTTCAGGTTTTCTGAAGAAAAAAAAAATAAAAAATGTAAATCTGTTATATCTGAGCTAGTCTCCTAGTTAGCTAGCTAGTTCTGGTAAATTTGTGCTGTTCATTTATGTTGTTGTATGTACAGTATGTAGCACCTTGGTCCTGGAGGAACGTTGTTTCGTTTCACTGTGTACTGAACTGCGAGCGAGCAGTTCGAAAAGATGCGGTCGGCTGGCGTCACGTGGTTCGGAGGAACCACGTGATAGTCTTCGGCCATCCCGGCTGAGTGGTAGTAGTAGCCTTAATGTGGGAGCGCCCCCTAGTGACGGGGAGGAATTGGACACGACTAAATTAGGGAGAAAATCGGGGAAAAATCCCCCCCCCAAAAAAAAAAAAAAGCCTACTTGACTTGACTTGACTTAAAGTTAGCTCGCTTTGCTAGCTAGCATTTTCCTACGCAGCCTGTGCAAAGAATCATTCATACACTCATACAATCATACACTCCATCCCTCTAGGAAGGTGATCGTTGCATGGGACGGGAATGGGTTGAGAGCCCGTATTTTTTTGTTTTGTTTTGTTTTAAAGCTACAGGGCAGTCCACTAATCCAACGAGAAACAGAAAAAAGGCGGCAAACCTCTAGCATGTCACATGACACCAAGAAGCTTGAGCAAAATGGAAGAAAATGATATAAAGCTTCATAGTACTAGGGTTTTTTTTTTTTTACATTTCTCTCTCTCTCCCCTGTGTAGACAAACACACCCAGGCTAATTAAACATAATCATCTCACTGGTTCTGAAGAGCCAAGAGAGAGAGAGAGATAACCTAAGCCAAGGCTAAATGAATTTCTTTCATGGCTTATTTGCATGGCTGGAATCAGGTTACCCGCGTGTTCAGACATATGGCGGACAAGACTGGGGGAACAAAACAAAGGCCTGGCACAGCTGATGTATTTGCATTGTTTGCAAGCTTCGTGACCATCAGCCTCACTGGCGGAATCCAGGCTGACCAACACTGACCACACTGTCAAACGTTTCTGCCTGTTTCTCTATTCCAAAACCGTCTCCGTCTCCTCGAGTGTAAAGTGTGAGATCGGAGCATTCGTTATGTTCCGCGATGGCTGGAGAGATGAGAAGTTGCTGTCACACCACCTACAATTAAGTCGCGCTTCCCTATCGTTAGGGCTTTGTTTGTTTTAAACGGTGAGTGGATGTCACACTAAGAGTTTACACACAATCAGAGGCACACCAGTAAATAGTAGAGAAGTAGACGTGACAGTGAGTAGACTTTCACACATGTCTTGACTGTCGTTGGTTGCTTGAATTTGTGATGTCACGTAACCTAAAGAACTACAACATACTGTAACCGTACATTAGCTAAGATACAGTAGGACTGTACCTACTGTAGGACTGGTTCAAAAGGACCTAGGACACTTGACGAACCTCTCTCTCTCTCTCTCTCTCTCTCTCTCTCTCTCTCTGTCTCTCTGTCTCTCTTTCTGACGACAGTGAGTCCTGAAGACAAGCGTGGCCTGGACCGAGTATGAAGTCTCAATGTGCCCTCAAAAGCAATGACCTGTTTTACAGTGGCCTCTAGAGGCTGGTGACTTACAAACACACCATCTTTACACACAAAGATACACACACACACGCACACACACACTTCAAACACTTCGATAAACCCCTCTGCTTCAGAGCACCGTACTGCAAACCACC
>CM059222.1:25216207-25223707 GCA_030347435.1 Clarias fuscus | reverse complement strand
GGAAGATAAACATGAGATAATCAAAAGGATTTTTAATAAACTTGCCAAAAAATCAAGATATGAAAAATGTACACTTTCAATTCATTTCAAATTAATTTTAACATTAAAATGTTTGAGCAGCCAAAAAAAACAAACGAACGAACAAACAAACAAACAAACAAACAAACAAACAACAATAAAGTAAGAAGAAAATAGACATCATAATATTTTAACATATATATATATAAATATTGAAACTTTTTTCCAAATAAAATATTGAAAAGTTTGGGTAAATTAGACACTAGTTAAAATATTGAAAGACTTGAAAACTTGAAAACAAAAACCTCTAAATCTATATATTTTTATTTACTGCAACTTTAATTTAGTGTAATATTAATAAACAATACTTCAAAGCTCGATTTGTTTTTGTTTTAGTTTTTTTGTTGTGGTGTATATTATGATTTATAATATCTTATTTATTGACTTGGATTATCATGTTTTTTTTTTGTTGTTGTTTTTTTTTGCTTGTCTTTTACATTTTCTAAACATTCTGAGAAGGAGTTTATGATAATGTTTACGAACGTGTCTACAGCACTGCTTTATCATATTTAATGCATTAGTTAATGCTAATAAAATCTTTCCGGAGCGACTCGTTTTTTGTTCCTCCCGGTTGAACTCTGTTCCCCCTCGTCTCCCTTTGCTCACTTAAAAGCTTTACGCGTTACATTTCATCTCTCTTTTATGTTGTCAAGGAAACCACAAAAGCCTTTGTTACAAAGACCCCTGTAAGTGCTGTCATTTCACCATCAACCTCCCCAGGCTCAACAACAAACAGCCTTTCATCCACCTATTACACGGAGAACGAAATAAAGCAGACACCTGAGACGCTCTGTCTCGCTAACTAGGCCGTTCAGATTTAAGCACACGCACATTTTCTACCGAAGGGAAAAATAAATAAAAAATCTGAACAGATTTATGAAAAAGAGGACAAGGAACAGCTGTGTGAGCGGCATGAGTCCAGAGGAGATATGAATATGTAGACAGGTGCTGAGTCTGGAGATTTATAAGTAAACGCTTTGATGAGAATTGTCTATAAATAAAGAGGCAGATCACGATTCCTGAGAAGTGCAAAAGGAAAAGAGGAAAGGGGGAGTAAACTGGGGAAAAGATCAAAATGAAAAGGTTTAGCATTTATTATTTTGATAGTAGTAGTATTATTATAAGTAATAATAGCACTTTTTTGGTAATAGTAACACTAGTGGTAACAGTAGAGGTAGTTTATGTTGTAATAGTTTTATTGGTAAAAAAAAAAAAAAAAAAAAGCAATAGTATTATCAGTATTAGTCATAGTAGCACTAGGGAATTAGTTTTAGTTATAATGTTAATATATTATATTAATATACATCATCACACTCTCACTCACTCAACGTCTACAGTTTTATCCTGTATACAGGGACGCAGGAGACTTAGGACACAAGATGGGGTACATCCCTGGACAGGGTTTCAATTCATCAGAATTTCGGAGGAAACCGGATTACCAGGAGGAAACCGACCAAGCACAGGGAGAACATGCAAACTCCACGCACAATGAGGCGGGACTTGAACCTGGACCTTGGAAGTGCACGGTGACAGTGCTTACCCCTAAGCCACCGTGCCTCCTATAGTAGTAATAGTACTTTTAGTAGTAGTAGTAGTAGTATTACTACTAGGAACAGGAGTCACAGTAATAGTACTTTTAGTAATAGTAAACATATATAGGGTTGATAGTCTAAGTAGTAGTTTTAGATGTGGTAGAAATATCGGTAATATTGGTAATAGAAGTAATAGCAACAGCAGTTTAAGTTAGATTTTAAACCACAGTTTTAGGTAATAGTAGTAGTTTTATTAATAGTAAAAACAGTAACAGTTGTAGGTTTAGTAATAGTAAGAGTGGTAATAGGGGTAGAAGTTGTAGTAATAAAAGTGACGATAGTACAAGTAATAGTTATAAAAAATAAAATAAATTCAAATTCAAAATTACAATTATATTTGTCACATACACAGTCACAGACTGTGTCACGATATGGAGTGAAACGCTTAAACAACCCGTGACAACCCGTGAAAAATAAAGATTATTGATAGGATATAAATATGGATAAAAAGAAATATAATAGAAAATAAATCTAGCTAAGATAAGAATGATGTTTCTGTAAAAGACAACATATACAATAATATACAATATAATGTGCAAATATGCATAAAAGTGTCTTATTGAAATAGAAATATGTAAATATGTCAATGTGCAGGAATGTGCAAGTGTGAAGTGTCCAAAGAAGACAATGAGTGGAAAAAAAAGACACATGCCCAAATATTAATAATAATAATAATATAATAATAATAATAATAATAATAATAATAATAATAATAATAATAATAACTAAGTTATAAGTTATAATAATAATAATAGTATGAATAATAGTAATAATAGTTGTAGTGTTAGTAATAGTTGTAATAGTGGTAGTAGCAGCAATAGTAGAAGAAGTAATAGTAATAGAGATGATAGTACTAGTAATTTCAGCTGCAGTATTAACATTCGTAGGAGTTTTAGTAGTAATAGAAGTAATATCAGTAGTAGGTTAAGTTAGATTTTACATCATAGTTTTAGTAGTAATAGTAGTACAGCAGTAGTTTTATTAATAGTAGTAGCAGCAAGAGCAGTAGAAGTAATAGTGATAGTAGTTTAAGTCAGAGTTAAACTAGTTAAGGAAGTAGTTTTAGTGATAGTAGTGGTAATATAAAATGTAACAGTAGTAATAATAAAATTATTCACCAAATATTTATAAACCTTATTAATAAAATTGACAAAGTTTTGATCAACTAACCATGATTGACTTCTTATCTTTTTATTTTCGATTTTATCAAGGTGCACATTTTAACATTTCATGTACTGGTTTAGCTCCTTATTTAGTTAAATATTCAAGTGTTTTATTATATTTTAATATACAGTATATTTTACATATAATAAAACACATTAACAACAACAACAACAACAACAACAACAACAACAACAAGCCTCTGAGAGGCACAGATGGAACAAGCTCACCCTCTCATCCGGAGACCGCAAGTTTGAATCCCGGGTGACGCTGCAGAGAGAGCTGATTGGCCGAGCCATTTGTGGGTGGGGGGATTGGGATGGGGGGGGGGGGAGCGTAGTGCTTTAACACTCTCACATCAGTTGCGGTGCTAGTCAATCGTGTATGCCTGTGAGTTGACGCAAGCGGAACGAGTGTGTCTCGCCGTTCCCTTTGTCGCAGTTCTAACGGTTCTAACACGTGATAGCCTTCGCACTCCCTGGTTGACAGTTGTAGCCTTGATGGGAGAGCGCCGTAATGATGGGTGGAAATTGGCTACGGTTGAATTAAACTTTTTTTTTTTTTTTTACTTTTCATTTGAACACATGACGTAGCTCGGCGTGCCCTCGGTTTATCCTTTTAACAAAAATCGAAAAAACGCCACACAATCCGGTGACTCCGCCTTTTCTGCTCTCTAGCACAAGGCTGCTGCTTTGTCTCCGCTTCTTGTCACCTGGTTATTAATAGTGCAGTACATTTTATTTCCTTTTCTCGGCGTGAACACGTGACTCCGACTAAAGCTTCATGCTATTTCAGACACAGCTGTTTTCCGCACTTAATGCACGGCTCGGCGTTTACGTTACTATTTCTGTACACTGTAAGACTGCAGGAGACTCTTCATGTACATATGAATATTTTAACATGGTTGTGTAGCGGTGTGTATACATACAGTATGTGTAACTCATAAACTCAGTTGATTTAGAGAGTAAAAGCTCTGGGAGAAAATAAGATGATGGACTGATTGTGGACTTCTAACCCTCTAGAACATCATTAAAAGGTTTCTCACACTCAGACCAGAGCCATAATCCGCCATCAATCCTAAAGCACATCATGACCACTGCTTCACTTAACAAGCTTTATGATCCTCCAGAAGAGGATCTGTCTGATCACCATGACAACAGGTCTTCATCATAATCATCATCATCATCATCATCATTATTATCATCTCCATCACCATCTCTCTCTCTCTCTCTCTCTCTCTCTCTCTCTCTCTCTCTCTCTCACACACACACACACACACACACACACACACACACACACACACACACACACACACACACACACACAAAGAGAATATAAGAGAGATAGACTCATAGATAGAGATGTTAGAGACTGGCAGTCTAGACGGAACTTACAGATGGAGGAGTCAGGATGGAGGGAAAACTAAATGAATCATGCTCTTCTTACTCAGATATCTGTCATGTGTCTCACATCATCATCATCATCATCATCATCACAGCCCGAACATTTTAAGTAATTAGTTTTTGCACACATAGACGACTGTGGTTGAAAAAGCAATGCCGATGTAGATATTTCAAGCACTGACCAGATACAGATACCTTACACCCTACTGCATAGTAAAACATGTGTGTGTGTGTGTGTGTGTGTGTGTGTGTGTGTGTGTGTGTGTGTGTGTGTGTGTGTGTCTGTGTGTGCATGATGTCTGCACTTAAAAATATGTGCAGAGAGAAAACACGTCAGCCGGATGCTAAACTACATGCTAATGCGTTACGGCTCAGTGTCGGGATCGATGCGAGCCAGCCGGTAACAGGGACGCGCTGGAGCCGGACCAAGAGAGAGAATCAGCAGCAAACTCTCCTGCACGCAGAAACCAGATGTAGCACAGATGTGTCGGCGTTCCTGAACTCGAGGTGTTTGTATCTCTATGACATCACGGTTCAGCTCGGCCCCGGGAGTAAACAGTAAAATAAGACACTATACAGTAACCTGCAGATGATGTAACAGCGAGAGCTCTGATGTGTTTTATTCCTCTTACGCCACAGGACTCCGCCTACAATCCCACTTACATCATTTGCATAGTTTTTATCGGTTTATAGTTACCTTTACACACACACTCTTTCTGTCATGGGTCTCACTTATGCTACCTGTCTGTCTTTTATTTTTAATTCGTCTCTCTCTTCCTTTCTATCTCTCTCTCTCTCTTGGTTTGTATTCATCATTCTCTGTCCATCTCTCTCCCTCTTGTCTTTTCTGTCTGGAAGTATGACGATCTCTCTCTCTCTCTCTCTCTCTCTCTCTGACTTTATATCCATCTGTTCCATCTGTCTGTCCCTCATTCTCTTTCTCTCTCCTCAACTTTGTGATCGGCTCTGTCACTCTCTCACTCCATATTCATCTCTCTTTCTTTCTTTGTGCCTTTTTTCCCCTTTCTGTCTCTCTCTTTCGATTTCTACGTGACTCTCTGCATTCATCTCTCTCTCTCTCTCTCTTTCTCAGTTTCTTTTCCCAGGAGTAAAGCCTGCTGAGACGGCTAGCAGAAGGACCGGGGCAGCAGTGTAAGTCCACAGATGGGCTGATGGGTAGATTTTCATGCATATGGGGGAGGAATAGGATGATGTTAGGCCACCTGACTGCTTGTTGACTCACTCCACACACACGCGCACACACACACACACACACACACACAAACACACACACGCGCACACACACCTATATGTGAATATATATTGTGAAGGCACACGCAGGACAACTTGCTCTGATAGATAGATAGATAGATAGATAGATATATAGATAGATAGATAGATAGATAGATAGATAGATAGATAGATAGATAGATAGATAGATAGATAGATAGATATGAAAGGTGAGAGGAGAAAGGAAAAGAGAATCAGAAAGGAGGAGAAGAAATGACAACAGAGAAGTAAACAAGAAGAGTAAGATGTGTGATTAAATGGAGGGGAACGATGGCAGGATTGAAAGAAGCAGACGAGAGCAAAAATGGAGGAAAAGGAAAAGGAGCAGAGGACAGACAAATACAGAGAGGAGAAAGAAGGAACTCAAAGGAAAGGAACGGAGAACTGAAACCGAAGGGAAAATGTAAGAGGAGAAGAATGGAAGAGATAAGGAGAAAGAACGAGAAAAGAATACATGAGAAGGAAAAATAATGGAGGAGAGGAGTGAACTTTTAATACTCGCCTGTAAATAGGCATTTATCAGGTGTTTATGCGGTGATCATTACTACTAGTATAAAATAAAGTCCTGACTCACATCACATCCAGTCAGCAGCTCCGCTCGCCATAAGAAGTGCTGGGAGAGACTCGTTGAGAACGGTCCAATCACATGAGCCCAAATATTTACAAACAATATTGATTCGCTAAGAGCAAAAGTGGGAGGGTTCAGGGCGCACAGCGCTGCGCCCCAAGGATGATTTGCTAAAATTCCAATCAGAGCTCAGCCTCAAGTCACATGCTTTTCAAAGATTTACGTGTCTACATAGACACTCGTTTGTCCGGCGCCGCGCGTACACCAACACAAACGAACGTAATACAGTTTAGAGGGGTTTTTTTTTTTATTGCAAATAAATTACATCATGAAATACAGCAGAATATTGTGACTAAATGACTTAAAATTAATAATTATTATGTTAAATAATGACATGTTAAAGTAGCATTCTTCTCTGCCTAACTTTAAGGGGGGGGGGGGGTATTGACCACTGCTAATATGCTTATAATGTTCAGATTGACGCTATTTATAATGTAATCAGAGTTTTATAATGAATTGCTTTGGCAACAGTGTAACATTGTTGTTAACATTCATGCCACTGAAGCTCTTCTGAACTGAACTGGGTGAAGGAAGCCGCGTCTCTCTCCCTTCATACTTGTCCTTCTGGCACTGAGGGCACGCTGCTGGTGTTCTCTTCATATAAAACACATCACTCAGCTCGCTCGCTCTCTCTCTCATGTTCTGTCTCTCTTCTGAACTGTGCCTTTTGCTCCCATAAGCCTTGCAAAGTTATTGATTTCAACCATCCATCTCTCTCTCTCTCTCTCTCTCTCTCTCTCTCTCATGTTCTGTCCTTTTAACTGCCTTTACTTTAGCTCTTATAACCCTTATAAAGTTACTGTTTGCAACCATGCATTTTTTTACTCCTGGTCTTTCTCTCTAATGTTTAAAAAAAAAAAAAATTATTACTCTTGCCTTTCTTCAATTATCTATATCTTCTCTCTCTCTCTCTCTCTCTCTCTCTCTTTCTCTGTTTCAGAAGAGCTTTACTGGTATGAATGTTAACAAAAATATTAAATTGTTGCCAAAGCAATTATAAAACATTAATTACGTTATAAATAACATATAAACCTATATAAACATTACAAACATACTAGATATGAAAGAATATCATATTAGGTAGACACAAACAAAGCACTCCCCTAAATAAATAAATAAATAAATAAATAAATAAATAATAAAAAACAACAACTATCTGAACAGTAGTGATATTACATTTTTTAGTTAGTTATGAATATTCAGGTTAGGCTGTGTCTCACTGTCTCACAGGTCCTCACACTCGGACACACATTTCTCAGCGAGGGTAGCAGCGCGGCCTTCTCCTAAAATTATTCTCATTTTTTCACCTTCTGTTAATTTGGGAAAATTTGGCATTTTGTGAGTGATG
>CM059222.1:25113707-25211207 GCA_030347435.1 Clarias fuscus | reverse complement strand
ACAACAATTGAAAACACCTTCTAATTCAAGATTTATTTATTTTACTGTTGTTATCATTTTTTCTTTTTTTGCTTAGTGATTTATTTTTTTACATTCTAGGACTATACTGGAGATTTAAAAAATATGAAATAACTTGCATGACATTAGGTAATTAAGTCACTAAGAACTAAGAAGATCAGCTGTTCTGGATCAGTTCTTGCAAGAACATTATTGTCGAGCGCGTTCGCAAAACCCATCGAGCTCCATGATGAAACGGTCGCTCATGAAGACCTTCCCAGGAAAACAAGACCAAAACTTAGCTCTGCTGCAGAGGAGACGTTCATTTAGAGTCACCAGCCTCAGAAATCACCGATTAACAACCAGGACACATCTCAATATCAACTGTTCAAAAGAGATTATTTTTGGATAAACGCCTTTACCATTAGAAAGAAATAAAAATCAGGAAAGATCATGGACTTAGAAAGGGTGTCCAAACTTTCGACTGGTTCTGCAAGACCAATAAAACATTATTTATCAAATAGTGATTTAATTCATGTAAAACAAACTTCACACGCCTCCATTTATGGTAGCAACATGGGCATTATATCACAATGTAAACAAGTCGGTAGTATATTAATCTCTGATCGTCCTCATCAGAGCAAATGAACTTTTTTCCACCAACAATATTGTCGATTATATCCTTGTACGACCCTCAAATCTCAAGTATAATGAGTTTCTCCTGTTTTAAGAATAGTGACTAAGGTAATAATGATCATGTCCTAATAAAAAGAAACAGTGAAGAGAAATTGTGATGTACAGTACACAACACAAGAGGACGGTCTGGGTCTTAGCAGGTTAAGGTTAAGTATTAAGGTTGAGGTCTTACATTTGTAAAAACATGACACCTTATTTTCAACACCCAGGTATGGCTTCAAAGATCCCTTTAATCCTTGCATTATGCTGCGATATGCTGGATTAGCAATGCCGCATGAACGCTGGATATTTAAGTTTCTCATCCTCAGCTGCATCACTCAAATTCAAGATCAAAATGTAATCCGCGCTCTAGTCATTTCCTTGATACTTTCTAACGATTTATCCGATTCTATTTCCTACAATGTAGACTAAAAACAAACTGAACCAACCGGTGAGACCCTGACCAGGCCGGTCCATTGTGTAAATGCATGCTGCATGTGAATTATATGGTCTTTCTGTATCCCGTGAGCTTCATGTCAAATAAAAGTAAAAGCCAAATTTCAACTTTCAAGTTGCTTATAAGATACTTTTTTGTATCCCATTAAAACATCTGTTACTCACTCACTCACTCACTCACCATCTATACCACTTAATCGTGTATTCAGGGTCACAGGGGACTTGGAGCCTATCTCAGGAGACTTAGGGCATGAGGCGGGGTACACCCTGGACAGGGTTCCAATCCATCACAGGGCACACACACATACAGTACACATACACACACTCACACACTCATTCACACACCACGGCAAATTTGGGAACGCCATTTAACCTAACCTACATGTCTTTGGACTGTTGGAGGAAACCAGAGTACCCAGAGGAAACCCACCAAGCACGGGGAGAACATGCAAACTCCATGCACACAGCGACGGGAATCGAACCCGGACCCTGGAGGTGCAAGGCGACGGCGCTTATCTGTTACTCATTCTTAGTAATCTACTCATATTTCCTTAAATCCCTACATCTCACATCTCTGTATCTTTAACACGTCTTCTATAGCCAAAGGACAAGCAAACCTACAAGACATTAGATTTGAAAACCGACCTTCCTCCTCAGGCTAATCAGTTTCCACCGGTGCTCTCTTCCCTCCTGCAAGGTCTTGTCACTCGTTGCATCTATGCTTCCTTGTGCTCATGGAGCATTCGAACAGACCCTGACATCGCTCACGCTTGGTGAAAACGCATGAGGCTGAGAGACAGACTGAAAGCACGAAAGTCCCAGTGGGGACGGCTGCCAGTACCTTCCCTCCTCCCACCCATCCTCTCTCTCTTTCTCTCTCTCTGTCTAACGCTTTTTTCACTTGACCGTTCCTTATAGTCCATCTTGAACGTTTGTATGACGACAAAGATAGAATGGTTTGTAACAGATAATGATTTGAGAGATAGAAGATGGAGGCGTGGTTCGCTCGGTCGATGAATGACAAGTCATCGGTAATCTCGAAACCTGGCTACCTGACAACCCTGCTGAGCAAACACACGCAAACACACACACACACACACACACACACACACACACACACACACACACACACACACACACACACACACACACACACACACACCTCCGGCCATGAGCAGGTGTCCACTTGCCCTTGATCCACTTCTTTACAAGCGCTTCTCTTAGACTGACCCGACTCAGTGAGCGAGTTCCTCCCTAATTGTGTTGAACGGATAGTTGAATGTTGTTCAACAGTTGAATAGTTCAGGAAGCAAAAAGTAATATAAAAATACCTTAAGATCCTTTGAAGAGATGAAAATAAAAAAAGGAGTGTGTCACTTTTTTTTTTTAATTCTCTTTTATTTTATTGAATATTTATTTAATAATCAGAAAATCACTTGCAAATATCAATATCTCATTTTGCAAAAAAAAAGGTTCAGGTCTCAAAATAACTCACAGTTCATTGAAAAAAAAAAATAGCATGGGTGTTCAAGTCAAACAGGGACTTTTAAATGTCCTGAATAACCAAACACACTTATCCCAGTCTTTCACTAGCATTTAGGTAGAAAGTTTTCTCAGTACACTGGAGTCATGATCAAGACCGGACTGCCTGCTTCACATCTGAAACCCTGGCCTCCCGGGAACTCCTTTAATGACCCAAACATATGGAAAAAGCTAGCTTGGAGCAAGATCAGGACTGTACTGGAATGTGTCAAAAACTCCCAGCTGACTTCCTGCAATGTGCAAGTGGTGTTGGTGAATGATTGACAGATTCGTTTCTTATGCAAGTTGGCGACAAGTTATCTGTCGATTTTCAAGGATCAGGCGTTCGACTCGCTGAATGTTCACAGGAACGACTGCAGTGGGCTCCGAGCTCCACCTCGACTGGGATCGTCATTCATGGATGTACGACTTTTGTTAAAAAGTTTGCAGCATTCAAATGTCTTACTGCGGCTAAGAGTCTCATCACCGTCCTGTTCTTGAATCGGTTTTATGCCTGCATTCCCAGTTTGACAGATGGACCACACTCTCATAATGCATACAGCAGGACAGTACATGTGTTAAAACATCAACAGTGACCCAAGAATACTTCCAGGTTGTCCTGTAGCATGAAAGCTTTCTGATATTCAGTGCAGGTTCTGGGCACCGAGGCATTAAGAGATTCTGCTGTACGTGCTTCGTGCTTGTTTTTTTTGTATGTTTTATTTGCCTCCGAAACATCCATGCCTGCAGCTGTTTTTTTCTCCTTCGACACCCTCTGATCAGACACGGCGTAACTCCTTCTACAGGGGAAAACCTTCTAATGGTGTATAAAAGATGTGAGAAGTGTTTGAACAGAAGCTAGCGCACAGACTCAAAAACCCCAAATCCACTTTACACACACACACACACACATTTAATTCCTTCCTCATGTATTAGGAACATATTTAAAAGAAGTACTTATATAATTATATGAGATCAAAGCTACTGTATGCATACTCTGGAAGCCTTGATGAAACGCTGGTCTCTCACACTGAGCCACCTGGATGATTTTCCAACACATTTGCAAACTTGGCCACATATTGAGCATTTTCGCCATCACTTTCAATCCAAACCATTCACACTGACGAGCCATAAGGTTACACTATTTGTAGGTGCCATGAAAACAGCTTTGACACATTGAGGCATGGACTCCACAAGACCTCTGAAGGTGTAAAGTGGTATCTGGCAAAAGGATGTTCTTTTAGGATCCTTTAAGTGCTGTGAGTGGCGAGGTAGGACTTTAATGGTTTGGACTTGTTTGTCCAGAACTTCCCATGGACGCTCGGTCCGATACAGATCTGGGGAGATTGGAGTTTGTTGTGAGTTGTTGAAGTGAAGCAGAGGACATTATCCAGTTGAAAGAAGCCACTTCGTTTTATCCCACTCCTTGACTTACCATTGTAACAAAATACAGCAGTAACCTCTGGATGTGAATTGACTTGGTTCTTGAGATGACAATTCATATCGCAACACAGATTTTCCCATAAAAAAATAATGAAAATGCAGATAATCCGTTCTAGCCACCCAAAAAAATATTAACAATAACTTGGTATACAAATCTAATATGTTTCATTGAATGAGTTCTCAAGTAGAAATTTCGTATTGTGAAACATATTGTCGCATAGGAAATAATGTAAATGCAGATAATCTGTTCCAGCCGCCCACAGACATGACCAATATTACCTATTTCCAACACCATCATTATATTTTTTTGCATATAAAACAATCACAACATTTAGAAAAGACATATTAATGAAGTCAAATATGGAATTAATACACATTAAACCTCATTTAACCTTAATTCCTCTTGGCACCGGTTGCTTTAAAAATGAAACTAAAAGCGGCTCTGTTTTATTCTTCCTTCCATCCTTGATAACTTTCTTGGGACACATCTCTTCACTAAATCTTGCACAAAATGCAATGAAACCCGAAATGAAACCCATTTCGCGCAACTGTTTGCTCATGGATATATGAACTGTAAGAGTTGTGTAAGATTAATAAAACACTTTAGGAAGAGCCATTATTGGAAAATAATTGTCCTGTGCAAGATCTTGTGGATCAAATGATCTGATGTATTGACCCCACAATAAAAAAAACAAAAAACAAAAAAACGTGGTAATAATAACTGATGAATCTCTTTGACAAACCCTTGATTCGATGATTATTTTACTACACAATTGAACCTTGCACAGTAACGCGGTGTGCGAGTGTTCCACAAGACGAGCAAAGATTTTTAATAAATTTTGAATTGGAAACCGAGCAAAAGTCTTGGTTTACGAGTGCCCAGTATTATGCATCACGCATTCGCTTCTTATTTTGACACCAAGCGTCAAGTGATCACAACTGAGCCAATGATTTTTCTCTCTCTTGCGCTGCAGAATTATGGGTAATTGTCTCCCCTGCTGTTTTACTGTTTAAGACGAGGCGAGGGAAGGGGCTAATTCCACACACACACATACAAATACACGGCACCTGCAGGCACAAACGGAAACACTTATCTGTCGGGATTTATTTTAACTTTTTTTTAAATGTTAAGTGCAAGTTAATTAGTTTTATTTAATTTTTTATGTATTTATTGTTTTGGGCTGTAGAACGAATAATTTGAGTTTAGATTTTTTCTTATGGGAAAATTCAATTTGGTTTACGAGTGTTTTGGAATACGAGGCTGCTTCTGGAATGAATTATGCTCATAATCCAAGGTTCCACTGTACATGCATTCCTTGTAGTGTTGTATTCTTCAAATAATGAGCACGTTTCCTATTAAGAAAGAACTGATTGTTATTCAGCCATAAATTCATTTTTAAACATACAGTACACTTTAAATCCTTGGATTCTTCTGAAAGACACTTTATGAAGTTTTGCAACATCCCTAAAACATATTCACGAAGTGAAGAACTCTTTCCTAACATCATACACTGTATATAGTGTATAAGATACTGTGAAAATAATTCATATGTTAAATAATGCTAATAAAAATGGTTAATAATAGTCGCAAATAAGAAACCAAAAATGCAAGTTTATTATTTTACCCAGTTGTTATTATCTGTGACACTATAAATTTCTCACTTGCCTTATATATATATATTTTTTTTTTATCACAGTGTCTGTAAGTTTCACATTTCACATTTGCTAAGCACACTCACACAATCTGCATTCTCAGGACTGGGTGCTGAATTTCTCCCAGTGCACGTAGGTTTGGACGTGTCACGGCTGAGTGCGTGCTTCTCATCCTCGCCTTCTCAAGGTCATGCCCTCAGCTGCTCATAGCTCTGTTTAATAGGCTGCTATCAAGGCATTTGTCCATAGGGCTGCATTTTAATTGACTGCTCAGTAATTAGTACGAGTTGGAAAGTTTTGTGGGCAGCTCCCCTGCCACGGTTTGTGAGTGGGTGAGTGAAGGCATCTGAAGTTTTAAAACCCTCAGTACAGTACGTATACTATATATATATATATATATATATATATATATATATATATATATATATATACAGTCTTCAGCCCCACTCATTCCGTCATATCACATTTCTTTAAATAATGTGGATTAAAACACAGAAACGGGAACAAATTTTTCACTGCAACATGCTGCAGTGTGTCTAAAGATACAACCTCAGCAGTGACCTCATTTCCCCTCTCGTCTGTTCCATTCAACATTCAGCATCACCGGAATCACCAGCCTGATCATCTGTCATCATCTGCACCCGTTTCTCACTGATTCATGCCTTAATTTAGATGTTTTTAATGCTTAAATGATTCATAGGTCACTATGTGGCTTACGAAACAAAAAAAATTCCTCTGAAACTACAGGTTTCAGAGTACAGGGATTGGACTGAAAATAAGAAACAAAAACGTCCTTCAGGAATCCTGGATAACTATATCAGTAGACTACATTAAAATATAAGGAGGTCTCCAAGTGGCGTAGTGGTAATGTGCTGGCCCGATCATCCGGAGATGACAAGTTCGATTCCCGGGTGATGCTGTAACCTCTCGCAGCCGGAGGTCTAGAGAGAGCTGATTGGCCGAGCTCTCTCAGAGGGCAGGGATGAGAGGTACTTAGTGCTCCCACATTAATCACGACTCTACAGCCAATCAGGGGCGTCTGTGAGCTCGCGCAGGCGGAAGGAGCGGATAGCGCTGTCCTCCGAGTGTGTTACTCCGCCCCCAACGATGCGTGAGCGAACAGTTCGAAAAAATGCGGTTGGCTGGCATCACATGGTTCAGAGGAAACACGTGATTATCTGTGACACTATAAATTTCATAAGTTTTCATAAGTTTCCTCATAGCCTTTATGTGGGAGCCCCCTAGTGACGGGGAGGACTAAATTACGACAAAATTAGGGAAAAAATCGGGGAGGAAAAAATTTATATAAATGTTACAAGAAAGTCTGGCTTTTTGGAACAAAAATATGAAGAAATGGGAAGTCAAGACTTTTTGCACTGTACTGTATGTATATGCAGTAGCAGGGTGTACCCCGCTTCATGCCCTAAGTCTCCTAAGATAGGCTCCAGGCTCCCCATGACCCTGTACAGGATGAGGTGGTATAGACGATGAGCGTGTATAAGAGAGTGAGAGTATTTCATACTTTGAAAAAATCATGTTGTTCTAAAATGTAGAAAAGTTTCTGAAAAAGACAAGAACGTCTCAGCTGAGAAAACCTCACCTTATCACTGATTACATTCTGTATCGGACAAAACATGTTATCCGTGCCAAAAAGTGTCTCACCTGGATGAAAAGGTAAATATTTAAATAGGATCATATAACACCATTTTATTTTTAAAGCTTCTTATCTCCTGATCCATGCTTCTTCATTTTTTTTGTAAATATGCATACAGTACACATTTATATTCATATCGGATAAAAAGAAACACATTTGCAATACAATTACAAATGCCCTTTTATGTCTGTATTTGTAAAAAAAAAAAAATGTAATTCAAATCTTTCAATGATCTTAAGTGTCATTCACATGAAATGTGGCTAGTTTGGATTTCACATGAAAAGATGTAAACCTGAATAGGTCTATTATTCTAAAATGCTAAATTGACAATATATATATATACAGGTACTGTATTACAGGTCATATGCAAGCATCCTCTAGAAGAATCCAATTTTAATACCAATACTCAAAGAAATATAAACAATCTGCATTTTAAATGATTATTGTTAGAAGCGAGGCAATATAACGCTGAAAAATGTTCATTTTTGGGGCACATGTAAAATCATCTCTCCAAAACAGCTTGACATTTTTAGGGAAGCAAGATGACTTCTGTGTTGCATAAACGTCAGAAGTAGCTTCTTTAGCATACACATTTTATTTATTATAAGCATTATATAAAAATATAAAATCAGCACCAATACTGTGTTTCGACCGTATATTTTTTAAACTTATAATACAATAAAGGCTGTGATTGGCCTTGGAACGGAAACTACTGTTTGGGCTTCTGTTCATTCAATGGAAACCAGTTCACGCCTTCGGTCCACCGGATTTGAGTATGTAAAGGATTTAGAACACAAAGTCAAACAAACAGTAAAAAATGTTTATTCAGCTCCTTTCCTCAGAAAGGAAAACACACAGTGAGCAAGCCCTATTCAGATGGCATTATTCATTTGGTAATTCTTATCATTTTACTGTCACTATATGACTTCGCTTGCAGTGTTTCTGTCTCCCTTATTCACTCAGAAACTTAACATTCAAAATAAATTTTTTTGTACATAATCAAGGCTCATGTGGTTATTTTAGTCTTTCCCCACATAGACGTTTCTGAGATTTAATGTGAACATGACGGTTGCTTAATTTTTAAACACTTCCAGCAATTTCAAAGAGTGACGCATGCTGCGGTAGAAACTCCCAAATACATCTTTACTGAGAGACTGTTAAAGGGAAAAGAATTTAATGTCTAATTAAACAATATTAGTATTCATCAGGATGACATCTGTAATACATACAAGTATATACAGTGGTGGCCAAAAGTTTAGAGAATTACATGAATGTTGGAAATTGGAAAAGTTGCTGCTTAAGTTTTTATAATAGCAATTTGCATATACTCCAGAATGTTATGAAGAGTGATCAGATGAACTGCAGAGTCCTTCTTTGCCATGAAAATTAACTTAATCCCGAAAAAAAAAAAAACTTTCCACTGCATTTCATTGTTGTCATTAAAGGAGCTGCTGAGATCATTTCAGTAATCGTCTTGTTAACTCAGGTGAGAATGTTGACGAGCACAAGGCTGGAGATCATTATGTCAGGCTGATTGGGTTAGAATGGCAGACTTGACATGTTAAAAGGAGGGTGATGCTTGAAATCATTGTTCTTTCATTGTTAACCATGGTGACCTGCAAAGAAACGCGTGCAGCCATCATTGCGTTGCATAAAAATGGCTTCACAGGCAAGGATATTGTGGCTACTAAGATTGCACCTAAATCAACAATTTATAGGATCATCAAGAACTTCAAGGAAAGAGGTTCAATTCTTGTTAAGAAGGCTTCAGGGCGTCCAAGAAAGTCCAGCAAGTGCCAGGATCGTCTCCTAAAGAGGATTCAGCTGCGGGATCGGAGTGCCACCAGTGCAGAGCTTGCTCAGGAATGGCAGCAGGCAGGTGTGAGCGCATCTGCACGCACAGTGAGGCCAAGACTTTTGGAAGATGGCCTGGTGTCAAGAAGGGCAGCAAAGAAGCCACTTCTCTCCAAAAAAAAACATCAGGGACAGATTGATCTTCTGCAAAAAGTATGGCGAATGGACTGCTGAGGACTGGGGCAAAGTCATATTCTCGGATGAAGCCTCTTTCCGATTGTTTGGGGCATCTGGAAAAAGGCTCGTCCGGAGAAGAAAAGGTGAGCGCTACCATCAGTCCTGTGTCATGCCAACAGTAAAGCATCCTCTTGATCTTCAGGTTCTTCAAAAAGGAAAGTCAAACATTTGGAAGAAATCCTTATAAATCCTTATAACATTCTGTGATTGCAAGTGCATGCCAATTAGAAGCAGGGGGAAATTGTTTTGTTTTTTTCAAGACAACAAAAACATCTGCTAGTAAAAAAAAATTTCAGATGTGTCTGTAAACCATTAAGACCATTATTCTGGACCAGAAAACTCATAAAGATAGACAAAAAGAGACAATCTAAACCATTGCTGACACGTATGGAAATAAAAATCTCATATTAGCCAATTTGTATTGTGATTCTGTACCAAAATACAGTTCTGAAAATTGAAATGATGAGGTGACATAACATTGAGGTGCATATATACATGAATGTGAAAAAAAAATGAGGAAGATGTGTATATGCCCCTTCCTGATTTTTATATCTTTTGATTTTCATAAACTGTATATTTTAACATTACAGAACAATAACCTGAGTAAATACAAAACGCAAATGTGTTCAGACCTACCTACCCCTATGTGAAAAAGTAATTGCCCCCTAAAACTAATAACCGGCTGGTAACAACTGCAATCAAGTATTTGTGATAACTAGCAATGAGTCTTTCACCTCACTGTGGATGGTTTTTTTTTGCCCACTCTTCTTTGTAGAATTGTTTTCATTCAGCCAATAGGAGTTTTTCGAGCAAGAAACCTTCATTTCGTTTTTTTTTTTTTAACCCCTTCAGGTTAACCAGCACTTGCTGGGGTGTTTCGGATCATTGTCCTGCTGCATAGTACGCTTGAGCTTGAGGTCACTAACCGATGGCACCGATGGCACTAACCTTCTCTTACAGGATTCACTAGTAGAGTAAAAAATATATCAATTATATCAAATATATAACCTAGCCCCAGACAATTACGCTACCACCACCGTGTTGGACTGCTGGTATGATGTTCTTTTTATAAAACTGCTGTGGAAGTTGTGGATGTAGATGTAATGAGACACACACCTTTCTTATATGTTCTATTCTGTTCTATTCTATAAATGTACTGTATGTGCAATGGGTAAATTCTTGAAAAATGTTGGTCAATATGCTCGTTTCTGATTGGCTACAGCACCCCGGGTCCAATCAGAAACGAGTGTGAAATGGACAATCAGGACCCGTCCTATCCGTTTTGCATTTCTGTAACCAATAACACAAGAACGAACGGGAAAACATGCGGACACAACAACATTAACTGAAAACAAGAAAAAAAAGAATTCTTATCACTGTTTCGATTTGGACATGAGATGCTGTAGCCAATCAGAAACAACCATCTTTCATGGAGCTTCCCTTTCCATTGTTTGCATTTTTGTTAGTGAATATCATTGTGTTTGTGCTTTTGCTTCAGTTTTTTCTTCAGTTTGTTTATCTTTGTTTTTCTTCATGACAACCGACTACAAGGGGCAAAAGAATCGCTTCCCGTTTCCCGCCTGAGCGACGAAATGATCCGTGCACAGAAGCGCACACACATCCACCGGGGTGCTAATCACCGCCATCCGCTTGTTAGGGTTAATTACTGAGTGTACGTGAGCAGCACGACTGCTGCTCCACTCCGTGAACTCTCGTTGGCATCGCCCGGCTGCGTCCTAATTAAGAAACCATCCGTTATTTCTGTCCACTAGCACTTAAAGAGCAAAGTGGCCCCCTTTTTTTATTTACTTGTACAGCACGGGGATAAGAAACATACAGGCAGAAAGCTGTGTGTGTGCCTATGTGTGTGTGTGGCATTTGTTAACATGAGGCTTGCTCCCTTGTGTCTTGTGCAAGCTGTTGAAAATCTTTGTCAGTGCATGCTGAAGTTTACAACACACACACACACACACACACACACACACACACACACAGAACCTGCATACGCTCGAGAAAACCAGACGCCTTTCTCCAGAGCACTGATGAATAATTTAAATGAACGAGCAGAGCTCTACTCCGTGCGCTCAGGATTCACAAAACCAACCTAAAAAATCCCCCAGAGCAACGCTAAGGTGAAGCAAGGAGGTGAGGAAAGTTAACTCCAGGGGCAATGAAGTCAAGGAGGTGTGTGATTGGGTGTATAAAATAGCTGCCAGAGTTGGATTAACGGGTTTAACCTTCTGCTAAAAGCCTGTTGTTTAGAAAATAATGATTAGGAAGTAAAAGTAGTTGTGCACACGAGCAGGTGAGTAGGAGTTAAGCCGCGCTCAGATCTGGACTTTAACGATCGCAGATAGGAAGCGTGATATGCACAAAGCAATTGCTTCTGTTTTCCTAAATCACGAGCCGATAGGATCCGCAGAAATCTTCACCATAATACGGAGCGTCCACCAGACAGGGACGGATAAAGCACTAGAGCGAGCGCATTAACATAAACGTGTTGTCAGAGCTGCTATTAGAGAAAATTAACCAACGCTAAAGCATAACAGCGTGGGCGGATTTAAACGGAAGAAAAACAGAGGGAAAATATATATATATAAGGGGAAAATAAACCACACCTGGTGAGACGGAACAATCTTTGTGACAGGAAACAATGTAGAAATGAAAAAGAACGCATTAGTGAAACACAGAATGAATGCAAATAATGGGATGGATTTATGAGCAGGTCTCTCTGAATGATACATGAAGCAGTCAGTGTCTAAAGATCTGAACAACAAATTTAATACAACATCGATGTATTAATTAAACATTGCATATTTATGGTGATGGGCAAAGGACACAAATCTCTGTACCCTACTCAAGTAAAAGTAGAAGTCCTCCCTTTACATTTGTGCTTGAGTAAAAGACCTTTAAATTTATTTAGGTATCAAAAATACTGAGCAGATGGTGATATTACTTCTTCAATTATTACTTGTCACCATCGGTATGTAATGCAACGCTATGAAGAAATGTAGTGAAGTAGAAAGTACAGATATCTGCTGTACAGTAAAAGTAAAAATGTATTCAGTAATCAATTTAATTAAGTAAGGTAGAGATACATTAGAACTGTACTTATGTTACAGTAATGAAGTAAATGTATGTAGTTTACCTTCCTCCTCTGCATCTTTAATAATATTATTCTTGTACGTCCCACTTCCAATTGCAATGCTTGTATTGGCATAGGGTTAAGAGCCTTTAATAAAGGTATGCTAATAATTTAAATAAAACACATAATCAAGTTCTGGAAGGATATGAAGCTATGTATCAGCATACATAGCTTGGTTCTACCCACCAATCAAAGGTAGAACATGTAAACTCCATGCACACAGAGGTGGGAATCAAACCGGGCCTGGAACCAAACCCGGACCCTGGGGGTGCAAGGTGGCAGTGCTAAGCAATACACCACTACTCCACCGTGCCACCCATGATAAGATCACATAACATGCTAGTCTGACATTTAGCATGTTTAAAACCTGGGACAGGGTGAAAGAGGCTAAAAAGAGAGAGGGGGAGAGAGAGAGAGTTGAGTTGAGGATGCTGGAGTGCACTTGATGAGAAGGGAGATAAGTATTCAGCTTCTCTTCAGCAGACAGGAAAAGGAAACGATAGATAAGGTATGAATGATGGAGAGAAAGCAAATGGGATGGAGGGAAAGCGATGGTGTAGTAAAAGATAGACGGGTAAAAATGAAGATAGATGACGTAAACATTTATCCATATCATATCGATACTGCACGGCTTATGCTGTAATAACACCCGGCCATGACCTTGTTAACGTGATATGGCAGTAGAGATCATTAAAGAATAATACACACACACACACACACACACACACACACACATACAACATACTGTACAAGAAGCAACAATGGTCCATTGTGTGTGTGTGTGTGTGTGTGTGTGTGTGTGTGTGTGTGTGTGTGTGTACATTGCAGACTCTGACACCCGCAGGGAAAAGTAACCAATCAGAGCATCACTGACTCTCTCTCCATCTCTCACTTTCTCTTCATCTATCCCTTTTCATCTTTATTCTTGATGTTTCTTGTTCTCTCTAAGCATCTCTCCATCTCTCTCTTTCTCCCTCTCTCTCTAGGATTCATGGAATAACAATGAGGAAGAGGAAGGATGATGAAGCACAAGACATGGATGAAAGTGTGACGGTAATGACAGCATCCTCATAAACCATAAGAATTAATTGTTTAACCAAAGTTTTTTTTTCTTCTTTTCAAATTTCCTTTTGATCTTTCCCCCCCAGGTTCTAAGGGAACATGATAAAGAGAAGGGAACTGGGATTCACGACCGGAATTCTACAGAGAAGTAGTTTACAGAGAAGTGGTTTCAAATGTTTAACTATTTAAGAACAAACTGCCCAGATGTTGTAATGTTGCAAGAAACCCATAGAACCCTGTGTTATAATGTCATAGGCAGGAGGACATCCTCCCACACATGCATAAGAGGTTAGACTAGCGCTGTGCCCTTTGTGCTTTGTACAACTTGTTATAAGCTGTTGTAATTTCCTTCTTTGGAAAATTTGACATGCAAAGAGTGGAAAAAAGCATGGATGCATAGACAATATATGTCTTTTATTTTTTCTTTCATAGCATGCAATGCTCTTTAAACATTTCGAATTGAAATGACAGCATAGAAACGGATGATGCAACTAGTGTTAGTAATAAGCTAGCCAGCAGATGACAACGAGTAGTGTTAATGATAAGATAGCCAGAGGTTTGTAGCGAGTAGTTTTAGCAGTAAGCTAGCCAGCAGATGATAGCGAGTAGTGTTAGCAATAAGCTAGCCAGCAGATGAAAACGAGTACTGTTAGCAATAAACTAGCCAGCAAATGATATCGAGTAGAGTTAGCAATAAGCTAGCCAGCAGATGATAACAAGTAGTGTTAGCAATAAGCTAGTCAGGAGATGAAAACGAGTAGAGTTAGCAATAAGCTAGCCAGCAGATGATAGCGAGTAGTGTTAGCAATAAGCTAGCCAGCAGATGATAGCGAGTAGTTTTAGCAATAAGCTATCCAGCAGATGAGAGCTGGTAGTGTTATCAATAAGCTAGCCAGCAGATGATAACGAGTAGTGTTAGCAATAAACTAGCCAGCAGATGATATCGAGTAGAGTTAGCAATAAGCTAGCCAGCAGATGATAACGAGTAGTGTTAGCAATAAGCTAGTCAGGATATGAAAACGAGTAGAGTTAGCAATAAGCTAGCCAGCAGATGAGAGCTGGTAGTGTTAGCAATAAGCTATCACCACCAAGCACCACCAAGGCCGACTATCAAGTAGAGTTAGCAATAAGCTAGCCAGCAGATGATAACGAGTAGTGTTAGCAATAAGCTAGTCAGGAGATGAAAACGAGTAGAGTTAGCAATAAGCTAGCCAGCAGATGAGAGCTGGTAGTGTTAGCAATAAGCTAGCCAGCAGATGAAAACGGGTAGTGTTAGCAATAACCTAGCCAGAAGATGATATCGAGTAGAGTTAGCAATAAGCTAGCCAGCAGATGATAACGAGTAGTGTTAGCAATAAACTAGCAAGCAGATGATAGCGAGTAGTGTTAGCACTAAGCTAGCCAGCAGATGAGAGCTGGTAGTGTTAGCAATAAGCTAGCCAGCAGATGAAAACGAGTAGAGTTAGCACTAAGCTAGCCAGCAGATGAGAGCTGGTAGTGTTAGCACTAAGCTAGCCAGCAGATGAAAACGAGTAGAGTTAGCACTAAGCTAGCCAGCAGATGAGAGCTGGTAGTGTTAGCAATAAGCTAGTCAGGAGATGAAAACGAGTAGAGTTAGCAATAAGCTAGCCAGCAGATGAGAGCTGGTAGTGTTAGCAATAAGCTAGCCAGCAGATGATATCAAGTAGAGTTAGCAATAAGCTAGCCAGCAGATGATAACGAGTAGTGTTAGCAATAAGCTAGTCAGGAGATGAAAACGAGTAGAGTTAGCAATAAGCTAGCCAGCAGATGAGAGCTGGTAGTGTTAGCAATAAGCTAGTCAGCAGATGAAAACGGGTAGTGTTAGCAATAAACTAGCCAGCAGATGATATCGAGTAGAGTTAGCAATAAGCTAGCCAGCAGATGATAACGAGTAGTGTTAGCAATAAACTAGCAAGCAGATGATAGCGAGTAGTGTTAGCACTAAGCTAGCCAGCAGATGATAGCAAGTAGTGTTAGCAATAAGCCACACGACTACAGTGCACCCTGTTTGAACCTGTCTCTTGTCAGATGCCTCATAAGTGGCATGGTTAAGTCTGATCCTTCGTTGCTTTAGTCTTGAACATCTTAAGCTTAGCCCCTTGAGGTGATCTCAAGCCTCAGACTCAGCGTTTTCACATTAGGCATGATTGATTTGTACCGTACCCAAGAATGCAGATTTTGGAAGAGACAGACAACACTGATGATCTCGTGTCCAAACAGCAATCTACTTCCGTTCTCAGGTATGATTGGCTTCCATATCTTATTCGATCCGTGCGTGAGGACACTGTATCAGAAAATACCCCTTCAAGCAGACTCTGGTATGGTTCTCGAGCGAGGAACAATTGTTATCAAAATGAACCAGACCTTCGGGGTAAAGTGCCCACGGAAATGATCCCATTGCCCTAACATGAAAACGTCCATACAGAGTTAAAGAACAGAACTTTACTTGCACTCAAGAGTCCAAAAGAGGGATGGAGCACCCAGACGTCTGGTAAAAAAAATAAAAAATCCGATCTACTGTAGCTTCCTGGGCTATTTCAAGAAGAAAAATCAAGGGAAACTGACTGACTCATCAGGTTAGGGTTCTGTCGCTCCCTCATTTCAGTTCGGTTAAAATAGGCTTCGCTGGCATGAGCATAATAAGGATCAGTATTGCCAAAGTGTGTAGGCTTTGACAGTAAAGGACCAAAATAGCAGCAACAGAAGATTCAAAATTATAGTAAGAAAAAAAGAAAGAACGATTTAGTGCAGGGAGAGTAAAAGAGAAAGGACAGATTCAGAGGTTAGCCATGCACATACTGCAGTGGATAAACTGTACTTCTTGGTATAAGCAGGGGGAGTGCAATCTCTCTCTCTCTCTTTCATGTGTGTGTGTGAATACTAACTAAAGTAACAATGAACATTTCCACCACCAAGGCCGACAGAAAGAGTTATAAGGGAACAAAGTAATTTGCGTGCGTGCGTGCGTGCGTGCGTGTGTGTGTGTGTGTGTGTGTGTGTGCGAGAGATAAAATAAATTTATTATTAAAGGTAGACACAACCTCCCCAAATTATTGATGCTGAACTTCCTACAAAAGAAGAAGAAAAGACAAGCCCCAGGTAAACTTGACTTAGCCCTGATCTTTCCAATATCTAGAAACACTCCAGCGCTAAATTACTTATAAAAGTGAAGAAAAGAATGCAGACAGAACTAGCTTTGTTATCCCTCCATCAAGTCATTTATTAAATAAAAGAAACAATCTTACAAGGTGGAACAGAGCCTGGGCAAAGCACCAGCGATATGGTAAGCTGATGATGAAAGGTTTATTTGGCTAGCTTGCTAAGCTGTAAAGGTTGCAAATGAGGTTACACAGGTATCCGTGAAACATTACGGTCATGATGGCTGATTGTTTTACTGTTTGGCATGCAAGAAACTACCCACAATTCAGCTCTTTTCTCAGGTTTAATGAAACAAAAACTACAAAATTGATAAATGTGGATGCTGTAATTCTCAAGCTGTAGTGTTTAGTTAGACTCAGAGACACTTTTATCCCCAATGCTGAAAACACACTTAATCAGTCCATTAAGTGCCTCCAGTAAAAATGTAGCATTTACAGTTATACAGTAACTACTTTAATGGAATTTGCACTAGAACTGTAATATTGCACAACCTGAGCCAATTGTAATATTATAATAAATGCTTCAGCAGCTCAAATCAAACCGGGACATGTGATGAAATTTCCGGTTAAAACTGATTGACATTTACAGAAGACTTCAAGCGCAGTATGGTGATTAGACTCTTAGACTCATTTGACTGGTGCAAACATTTTAAAGAAGAATGTCTGAGGTGGCTCGGAACCCACTGCAGCCATGTCAGTGAACATTCGATGTGTGAAATTCAACGGATAACTTAGAAGTCGTTAACTTTCAGACGTTTTTAGGAACTATACCCAAAATCATTCACCAACACCACTTGCACACTACAGGAACTCAGCTGGGAGTTAGTAGCACAGTCCTGACCTCACTATAAGCCATTTCCACATGTTTGGGCCATTAAAGGAGTTCCTGGGAGGCCAGGGTTCCTGCGGTCTGATCATGGCTTTGACGTACTGAGAAAACTTACTACAGTGGAACCTTGGTTTACGAGCATAATTCATTCCGGAAGCAAGCTCGTATTCCAAAACACTCGTAAACCAAATCAACCCTTCCCATAAGAAATAATGAAGTCAAATAATTCGTTCCACAGCCCAAAAAAATAAATACAGAAAAATAATTAAGACACTATATAAAGTAAAAATAAAACAAATTAACCTGCACTTTACCTTTTAAAAAAGTAAAAAAAATCCCAACAAATAAATAAACCAGCGCCTTACCTTTGTAAAGAATCGCGACAGAGCAGAGTTTCTGTGTAGAGCAGAGTGTGTGTGTCTGTGAAGCCAGGGAGGGGGGGTGTAAAGGCGAGAGAGTGTGTGTGTGTGTGTGTGTCGGTGTCAAAAAACTTCGCACTCGTAAACCAAGACATGCTCGTTTTTCAAGTAAAAATTTATTTAAAATCTTTGCTCGTCTTGCGGAACACTCGTAAACCGAGTTACTCGCAATCCGAGGTTCCACTGTACCTTGATGGTATCCAAGCAGTAGTGAAACACTGGGATAAGTGTGTTGGTGTAGCAGGGGATTATATAGAGAAATAATGGATGTTTTTAACTCTCATAACAATTTTAAGTCAAAATTCTGGTTTGACTTGATCATCTCAAAAGAAAGAAAAAAAAACATGTGCAATGATTATGAACGTGTTATAAAGTTTCCTTTTAATAAGCAGTTCTGATTCAATTAAATGTCTCCACTCAAAAGCTAAGTGCATAAGTGCTCTAACAGCTTCTGTACTGCTTATGATACACTCTCGAATAAACATATTTTATCTAAATGGTGCATACATAAGACCTTCATAGCATGTACATAAGCATTCATCTTATGTTCTGTCTTATTGCCTTTAATGATGAAGATACGAATTTAATAAAAATGTGTGTATTTTGATCATTTTAATGCATTTCATGCTTTAATATTTCTGTTGCAGAATGTTTTGAGAAACTAGACACACATACTGTTAACACACAAGCACTATAAGACATGCACTGTACAGTTACTGTAAAGTCACCTCACAAGTTGTTTCGTATTTCATTAACCATTCAGCATAAAGCTAGACCATAAATAAAATTTTTGGTCAAAATCAAGACAAAAGACCAGTCATAATCCTGACTTTTGCTGCTGACATTTTCTGAACAAGATCCCAGCATTATCTCTGTCGTTTACAAAAGTAATACAAAAAAATACAATATGAATAATTCCTGCATGGCTGATTTGGCAGGCTCGGCATTTCTCTCAGCCTCCAGAGTTGAGCTAATCAAATGTAGATGAGTTAGAGCTGAATTATGCTAATGTATGAATCAGACTTCCTGGTGGGCCTGTTATGGCTTGGGTTAGTTTTTTCCTTGAGTGCTGTTACACTCAAGACAGCGGGGATATGCAAGAGAGAGAGAGAGAGAGAGAGAGAGAGAGAAACACAAAGCAGGCAAGACATGGTGATTGGTTGCTGGGTTAGGTTTTACATTTTCATTTATACACATTTTCCTGGTTATTTATTTTTTAATTTCCAACAGAATGTCACTCCATGTTAAAGCATCACAAATGCAAAGAATAGAATAATAAAGTTAGTGCAGAAGGTTGCTTAGTGGTCAGCACTGTGGCCTCACACCTACAGGGTCCTGGTTTGATTCCCATCTTGGGTCTGTGTGCATGGAGTTTGCGTGTTCTCCTTGTGCTTGGTGGGTTTCCTCCTGGTGCTCCTGGTTTCCTTTCACAGTCCAAACACATGCAGATTAGATTAACTAGCGTTCCCAAATTGCCTGGAGTGTGTCCTGCGATGGGTTGGCAGAGATTTACCCTGTCTTGTGCTTAATTTCTCCTGGAATAGGCTCCAGGTCTCATGCAACCCTTTTCAGTCAACCTGTGGGAAACCTGATGTTACTGATGTCGCTGTATGTGTTTTGTATGTGTCTGTGTTGCTTTATCGTGCGTGTGTGTATATTGTGTGCAGGTTATGTGCCGCTCCAGACCTCACTCCAGATTTTCCGACTGCCACTACACCAGCAGCTGCCTGACCTTCCACGAGGTCGCTTCCGCCCTGAGTGACGTCATCAATCGGCGGACCATTCATAAACCGGAGAGATACGCGGGAACAAGGAGGTGTAGGCGAGGTGTTGGTTGTGATGGACAGAGAGATTTTGTGATTGTGACTTTTGATATTGGATTGTGTATTCTGGTTTTTGACTTTTGCCTCCCTACGACTTTGATTATTGCTTTGTCCCTTTGGTTTGGTTGCTTGGTTCTTTGTACATATTTTGTAGATAATTTCACTGTATGTTTGTGCACTCACCAGTAGTAGGGGTGTGGCTGCGATTTATTTTGGGGAGGGAATTTATTCACTGTTTTTTGTTTAGGGAGATAGGGAAGGTACCTGTATTTTTTTGTTTGCGTTTTGTTTGGTAGGTAAACTAGCTTCTAAAATACAGATACCCTTTTTGTTGATTATTTTGGCCTGGGTCCACCCTGAAGCTGGTCCTGGTGTGTATGTATCTTTATTTGCATGTGCTTTTTGTAAAGCAATACAAACCTCGCTTTTTTGTAAGCTAACGTATCTGCCTAGTTCTTTCTGCTATATTACATCATTGTGTTCCACCTTCTCAATACAGTTTAAAATAGAACCCCAAACCAATCATTTACTGTACGGCCCAACCCTAGACTGGGACGTAACAAAAGTGGGGGCTCGTCCGGGATTATCAAAAAAGACTATCAATTATAGCATTATATTTAGAGTTTCAGCTAGTGTGGGCAATTACGCATTTAAAGATGGCTGCATTTTTGTCCTACCTTAGAGGAGTTTGGTAAATGTAGGAAGGATGATCTTCTCCTAAGAACTGATTTCTTTAATATTTTGGTTCCCAAATCAGCGAGTAAAAAGGTAGTTAAGGCAACTATCTATGAGGCACTTGTGGCTGAACAGGTCTTGTGGCTGAGCGAGATGTATCTCAAGGACTTGGTACTCAACCTCTCCCAAGGGCCGTTGACACAAGAACAGTAGCAGGACATGGGGAGGAACTGGGGGTCTTTCGACCTGAACGCCCGACCAATTCAGTGGACCCTATCTTGCAGCTGGCACTGAAGAAGCTGGAGTTAAAAATTAAATGATAAGAGTACGAGATGCAGTTGCTGCACATTTATGAAAGGGAGTTGGATGCTCAGGGGATGAAGCTTGAGATGGCTGCTCAGAGTCGGAAGCCTGTGCCATTGCCAAGAAAGTTTGGTTCTCCTGCAGCAGTCTCCCCTAGTCTTGTTGGAGTTGATGTCTCCAGTGCGCTGGCATCACCACTTGCTCCACTCCAGTCCTCACCTTTTTGTAAAGCAATACAAACCTTGCTTTTTTGTAAGCTAACGTATCTGTCTAGTTCTGTCTGTTATATTACACCATTGTGTTCCACCTTCTCGATAGAGTTTAAAATAGAACCCCGAACCAATCCTTTGCTGTACGGCCCAACCCTAGACTGGGACATAACAGTGATGATAACAGTGATGTCATAGAGGGTTTGTCCTGTTTTTATAGAGTTTATGGGGTCTATTATTAGTGGTATATGTGTTTAATTCTCTGTCGCAGATATTAAGGTTCAGGGTTTAGGACATGTGCCCAGGTGTGAAACTTTATATTAAGTGCAATTCTAGATTTAATATCTTTCCCACACTAACACACTCGATTCCAGTTAAAAACTAATTACAAACCCTGTTATGGCCTGAGCCTGTTATGTTACACCAGAGAAAAGGCAAAATTTGCAATCATGCATTTTCCTGGATGAGTGCTGAGATTATGTTTTTTTTTTCTTTCAATAAGGAGAAGAGGAGTGATTTTACACAGGGTTATGATTTGCAGGTTTATAGCCAGGGGTCCTAAACACATCCCGGTTTAGAGCTCTGTTGTCACGATCAACCCCTTGCCTGGAGATTTACAACCTTGCAGAATTTTGTGGTGCCTCTGGCATGATGTGGATGAAGATTAGAATATAAACTCTGCATGACTGTACCTCTTTAAAATTTACACATAATCTTCAGGGACGTTGAGATAAAAAAAAAATAAATAATAAAATTGTGTTTTTGGATTAAACTTGTCATTAGCACTCTGCTCAGTTTTTACTTAGCATTTTTTCCCACAGTGCCATTTGCTGGGAATTACCTGCTACCAGTTCATTTCAGACTAAGGCAGAGGCTCATCCATCCCAAAGACTGGACACCAAAACACAAGAAGAGCAATATATGGTCCAATGCAGTGAAAAGTGTTCAGAGCTCTACATCGAACCTGGATCAACAATATACAGTACCTTCACCTGAAGGACAAAGGACATGTTATCGAATATGAGAATTTCAGATTGACATTATAGATGGTTTGATTTGTTGGGATAAAAGAAGCCATATATGTGCAAGTGGAAAATCCTTCTCTCAACAAAGGTTTAGGTCTTAGGCACAACCTCTCCCCTATTTCATCCATCCCCAGGAAGATCAAGACCTCTGCACAAGTCCACCAATAAAGCCACACTTAAGGACTCCCCTTACTCTCTCTGGTCGTTACACCTTAACGACTTTCCCTAATCTCTCGCTCTCTCTCTTGCTGTTTCTTCTTAACAACTCTCTCTCTGCCCCTACTCTCTAACTACTCTCCATCACACCCTCAACTCCTCCATTGTGAACATAACGAGCTTTTTCAGACAAAGGAGGATGCTTTAACCTTCAAGGACTCCAATATGAGGAACTCACCAACTTCTCAGACTTCTTGAAAGAATCTACTTGGATGAGTAATAAAATGTATCTACCTAACATAAAAGAGAAGAAGCCCAGTTGTCATGAATCACCTTCCAAAAAGCTTCCTAAGCTCTTTCAGTTATGGAATATGCCTGTGTCCGCAAGAAAGAAAAACTCCATAGATGTGCATTCAGGTCGTCAGCCGACTTTTATGACCACATAACATCGTCGAACCTAGAACTTACCAACAGAAGCAACCCAAGATCATAACACTGCCTCTAGAGTCTTGTACAGCGGACACTATGCATGATGGGTGCATCGCTTCCTGCACTTCCCTTCTTACCCTGACGCACCCATCGCTCTGGAATAGGCTCAATCTGGACCCTTCAGACCACATGAGCTTTTTCCATTGCCACAATCTTTATGCTCCCTAGCAATACATTTCTGATTATTCTCACTAATAAGTCACACAGCTGTTTAGTCCCAATCCAGAGCACTACACTCTAAAAAATGCTGGGTTGTTTCTGTAATCACATTGTTGGGTTGGGTAATGCTGGGTCAAATGAGATGTAGTGGGTCGTTTACAAATGAACACCTGGTTGGGTTATTTTGACCCAACAACTGTTTTATTCTTTATTTCTCCAAACAGCAGCCTGAAAAATGTTTGAAATATTACTGTTATTGTGTCACAAAGTGTAGTTTTAAGAGTTGTTTAAGCGAGAATGTATGTGTGTACAGCTCAAAACATCAATCGGTTATTAAAGATAGCGTCTATTTAAAAAAATGTCTGAACGACTTCGGAGATTTGAGCTCCAGACAATCCCACGGTGCTAAGCGCTCGTGTAGCCACATCTACAACATAGCAACATAGCCTCATGTTGGCAGAAACTTCTGTAAACGACCGCTGGTTGTGGTGTCTCTGCAGTGGTTTACAGCGGATTTTTTTTTTTTTTCCATTTTGTGTATTCCTATAATACGGTTATGGTATAATATATCGCGGCTGTGTGACGCATCCTGTACGCTGCGTTCTATTTGCACTATACCCGGTGTCCTCAAACCCTCGAGTGTGCACTTCCAAGTCAAGTCCGCTCTTTGCGTTTTTGGAATTGAGACACAGCATGAGGAACTTTCTGGATTCTTCACTTCTGGAGCGGGGGGCACGAGGCCACTTAATGCTGGCAGGATTTTATGGTAGATTTATATGAATTTTTACCTAAATTTTTAAATGTTGTAGTTGTGGTAGGAGCTCATTTTCATGTTCATTCACTTACCCACCTTTTTAGTCGCCCTTTGATATGGGGTAAGAGGAGTTCATGTTTTAATATTCTGTGCCAACAGTCAGCTATAGTATATTTTATGATAAAAGTGCGTTTGTAGCACGCACACACACAAATACTAAATGTAATTTTAGGTAAATTACTGGTAATCTTCGCTAAAGCTGTGTGTGTGGAAAGTCTCTTGGCATATTTTATAATATTTAATAGGTGTCAGAGGAAGCTATTGGGATATGTTTAATGACAGTCTTAATATGTCTTCTGTTTCTGTCTGTTAACAAAAAAAAACTGCTTGTGTTATTTTGACCCAACAGTTGGTTTATTCTTTGGAGAACTTTCTGGATTCTTCACTTCTGACTGGATCAGGCTCAGAGCACTCAGTGTTTTATGGTAAGTTTATGTAAATTGTTACTTTCTTTTAGTAACTTGTGGTAGGAGCAAGCATATTTTATTGTTTAAAATAAATGCTTTGATATTAATATTGTGTGGAATTAATATTGTTTTCCCATTCTGTTTTGTTATTCAAAAAATGAGAAAGCGTCATGGTTAAGTCATAGTTCAAAACAAGCTTTTTCTTTATCCTTGTGAAATATTTATTATAAGTTGTAAATTCCCCATTAAATATCATATCCATCTAGTGTTTGTTGAGAATTTGAAAAGGGGTGAATGTTTTGTATTAAATCCAGATGGAGCGCCGTATCCTGCTATCCCTCACATGTTAAATAGTGAGGTAAATTATTCAAAAATATACACAAAATTCATGTTCACGTTATGTATTTTACAAGAGAAAAGATGTTTTGCATTAAATGCATATGTAGCTGTATGTCCTTAACAAAAATGTTGAACGTAAATGTTAGTTATATATAACACTAAGTGATGCTGTATAATCCATAGGTGGACCAACATGATGACGATGATATCTGCAAAGTATGGAGAAGACTGGAGCATTGTTCCATGTTGTGTTCCTTGGGGATGAGACAAGAGGGACCTGACAGACCTTTTCCATTGATGGAGGCAACGCTATTGATACAGACTCTTTGGTGAAGGCTGTGTTTTTTTGATTGATGTCATTGATGTTAAGAAGTGTCTTCTCACCTGGGAGTTTCTCCAGCATACTGTAGATCAGATTGATGGACACGAGTACTCATCTCGTGTCATTACATTTTTGAGGACAACAGTTTTTTCAGCCAACATTTAATCAATAATATTTTAAAAAGTTTTATCATTTTTTTTATCAAGTTTTTAATGTCATTTTTGAAGGAAAATAAATAGTAATAGTTAAATAATGGGTAGTTAAAATATTAAGATGGGAAATGTTGAAGATGAAGATGTGTCATGTGGGCGTTATATGATTTGTATAAGAAAACTTCTATATAAAACGTTTTTAAACATTGTATTAAATGCAAAAAAAAAAATGCAATTCAGATCAGACTTACAGGGGTCTCTTGTTTTTGTTTTACAGAGTGTTTATGTTACAGTACATTTATTTTATATTTAACAAATGGTCAGCTTGTGATTATATAGTTTTGTCTGACATTTTAGTCAAAATTAAGTCATTCACATTTTCTTTTTCTGTGACAATCTATTTACGTTATGTGAAGTTGTGTACATTTTGTGTCTTTTTTGAAAATAAAAAAAATCAAATGGAATGTGTCAACCCAGCAAGAGTGTCAATTTAACCCACTGGTTGGGTCAGATGAACAGCCCAGAAATCTGGGTTAAATGGTACAACCCAGCACTTGGGTCAAAACAACCCAGCGTGCGTTCTGTCCAATAGTGACCCAGCAGCTGGGTTATGGTTGGGTTGTTTTTTAACCCAGCAGTTTTTAGAGTGTAGGAGTACAATTCCCATTACTGAATTTGGTGCATTGGTGCCAGGAACTGAACCCAGGTGTCCCATGTGACATGGGACCAGCAATACCATATATCACCAATGTTAGATTAAACTTCCAGCTGCCTAACATACAGTATGACTGCGAAACAATCCTTAAAATTTCCCTGCATACAAAGACAAATATGGACAATAAAATCACAATTAGAAAATGCAAGGTTATGTGTATTTGTTTACTGTTCAGAACTTTTATTACACTGCGAATTAATGATTTCTTCCGGGTGGCTTGCCTGATGGCAATAGCATGAATGAACTATGCAGGGGATGTGCATGGTCCTCCATGACCAGGGTTGCTTTCCTCATCACTGAGCAGCTGTATAGTTCAATCCAAATATACAGCATATCGCCGGAATGAGGATGGGTTCCCACAAGGTTTCTTCCTATTGCCGCGGCATGGAGTTTTTCCTCACCACCATCGCCCTCGCCTCGCTCATCAGGGACAATCTGATCATTTTCACTCATGCATATTTTCTCGTATTCTAGACACGTTTTCATAACATTTGAATCTGTAGAACTGCTTTGCGACAATGACCATTGTTAAAAGCGCTATACAGATCAAATTAAATTGAATACCCCTTACATGCTACTTAGTGTTAATTAGATTCAGTATGAGATACAACAACAAAAAAAAAGACAAAGCGCTTCCTGCATCGTTTTCACACTGAAGAAAAAGTATTCTCTGGCCTTCATTCTTTGTACGGTAGAACCCCAGTCTTTCCTGACTGACCCATTAAAATGACCAACATGATGGATTCAGATGCGACTTAATTCCTTTAGATGCCATGAGCGGAAATCTAATCCTGTCTAAATAGTACTTAGAGTACCGTTCAGACAGGATAAGACTTCCAACTGTTAGCAATGTTGCTGTCATCATTTAAAAGCAATCTGCTTCAACCATGCTGTGCTAATGAACCTTGATCATTAGCCATCATGTGACCATTGCTTTTACTGTATTCAGATCATACCTGTGCTAGGAAACCAATAAAGTCTGTAAAAAAACAAAACAAAGAAGCATCGGTTGTTGGTTACATCCTCGTAAATGTTGATTATATTTCAGGATTTCGGATTTAGGCTTGGGTTTGTTTTTGGAAGAAAAAGTGCAAACCGTCTTTTCCCAAGAGAACCTTTATCGGCGTGTCAGTTTGGACAGGATGTAGTGCCTCACCTGGGGTCATTTCCACTGCCGTTTTATGCAAGGTAAATTACATTGAACGCTTTCCAGACAGTATACTGTGCAGCCTGTAAACGCTACTGACACGACAGGTTTCGGGTGACGACTAATAAAAACTAATCTAGTCTGAGCAGTGTTTAAGTCGCAGTGTTTCTCAGGCTGCGTCTAAACTTAATGCTGATGCTTGGAACAAAAGGAGAAGCAGGACGTCCAGTACCTCCCTTATACGGGACATCACGGTTCTTTAGGAGTTCGGACAACTGCAGGAGCGCAGAACTGCACTTCAGGGACAACTACTTTGTACACACACACACACACACACACACACACACACACACACACACACACACTCACACAGCTGTGGACAACTGACAGAAGAGACAACCATCAAACTCTGACAGGAGCACATTCATAAGTTAACAGCAGGTTGATGTGAAACGAGGCTTTATAGATCCTGTAACGCGAAGTGCAAAAGGATGAAACCCTGCTGTTCTTGTCTTCTACTTTAGCAAGTAAAGTGCAGGTTAGGAGAGCCAAGAATGAATGATCAGAGAAGGGTTTTACTCTTGACAGCCTTAAAGTAATTGGTGTGAGCGACGTGGTTTGCGTGCTGGAGCGGAGAAGCTCGGGGCGGCGTGACGACGGGGCCTCGGTGTTGGTGTGAAAGAATTACATGAACCCCGTCAACTCTCGCGACTCCTCAAAGGATCCTGACGTACATTCTTCACTCCTGTAAACTTCATCTGTAGTTCGTTATGCGGTTGTTATGAGGTTGAATAGTCCGCGTTCGGGGGGTTTGAATGAAAATGAATAAGCGTTTATCACTTTTCATCCATCAAGTTGATTCAAGAATTGTTTAATTCCGTTTTTTGTCATTATTATTGTCCACTTTGTGCAAACCCGTAACGCTTTAAGTGATAACACCATCCCTCTCGCTGATAAGGCAAATCTGTGGAGGGGCAGCACAGAATCTTAAAGCTGAGTACCTAAGAGCGAAATAATCTCTAGCAGAAATGAGTAAGGATTATTACCTGCTCATAAAAATGTCAGAATTTAAGGAAGTAAAAACAAAAACGTATGACCCTTAATGCGAATATTTGGATATTTTAGTTCAATTTTCAATTCAATTCAATTTTATTTCTATAGCGCTTTTAACAACGGTCATTGTCTCAAAGCAGCTTCACAGAAATGAAAAGAAAATGAAAAGAAGACTTATGGAAATGTATATATGTGTAAGAAAAATGTGCCTAGATAATGAGATTGTCCCTGATGAGCAAGCCAAGGGTGACGGCGACAGTGGCAAGGAAAAACTCCCTGAGACGGCAATAGGAAGAAACCTTGAGAGGAACCAGACTCATCTGGGTGATTTTAGTAAATGTGATAATGCCTGGTCTCCAAATGCAAGTCAAGTTCAAGTCAAACCGGGACGGCATGGCATGGGATGGCACTAGTGAAACCCTGGGATAAGTGCATTATTGTAGCAGGGGATTATATAGAGCAAAAAAGGAAGTTTTTTTCTCTTATAACTGTGCAAACATAAATAGGAAGCTAAAATAAAACAGGGATTACTACAAAAAAAAACAAAAAAACCAGAGTACCCATAATATTTTCTGTTTTAATATTATTTAAGCAATTAAATCCTGTAAATAATAAAAGTCACAGAGTTCGGCACTAATCCATGCAATAAAACAGATTTCAAAACCTCTAACAGACAGCGTTGATTATGAGATCATAGGCTTAAAGGTCACATATTTGATCACAAGTCTAAAACTTCCCAAAAGCAGAGCCGAGCACAGATGGGCGGAGCTAAGCAACAAGCCAAGGGTAGCTTCTGACTGTGTATGACCTCACAATAGGGGAAAATCTAATCGGCTTGTTTACGCCAATAAGCGAAACATAAATATAAAAAGCAGGGAATGTTTCTTTTTCCTTACCAATTTTTTGAACTTCCGTTGACCCTGAACGAGAACACTCTGTCTCTTTTGCACTGCTGCGCTCAATAACGTAAAAGATCGTTTGCGGCACATCCCTTCGAAGATAATGGCTTTTTTTCTTTTCTTTCTGTGAACGATGTGAAAGCCACTTTATTATGAACACCCGCTTTCAACGAACTAAATACAGTATTTTGCAGCTATACATCAATCTCCGAATGTACCTCCGTGTAATGAAAGGTACAATGGGAAGAGGTGGTGAAGGAGTTCACAAAGGGTTGCGTAAAAGGTGAGAGTTGTGTATTTTGCTCAAAAGGAGCTTTGAGTGGAGCTACACTGATCTTTTCATGGACTTTGCAATACTGTAGGTTTTGAAATCATCAGTAGTTTGTTAGGGTGTGCGTTGGCACATAAAAGTGAGTATATTTCGTATATTGACATTTCAAGAGCAATGCGATTTATCAAATGTAGGCAAACACCTCGAGCAAAAAATAGATTCTAATTTGAAATAATTCGATTCTAATTTGAAATAATCTGAGCGTTCAGGATAATTTGTGTTTTGTAATCCAGCATTGATCCTGTCCTCTAGGGTCTCGTCTGTTTCAGAAAATTGTCACCTTCCTAAAAATAAATAAATAAATCAATAAAATCATATCTCTGTTCAACTCTGTTCTTTCTTTTTCTTATCTCCTCCATGCTTCCTCCCACCTGCTTCCCTCTATCTCGCTCTCTTTGCTCTTCCTGCCTTTCTGTGTGCGCCGATTGTCGCGCTTTTCTTTTCTGCCTCCTCTGTGTTGGCTTTTGTTTTTGGAACAAAGGCTGCGTAATGTCCTCGTCTTTTCCATCTGTCACTCAGTTGGAGGGAATGACTGAGAGGCGGAAGATGACGAGAGGGAAAAAACGAGAGAGTATGCAGGAATTAAGGAAGGAGGGAACGAAGGAAGGATGGATGGATGCTATCATTTGATTTTGGAGCACTGGTTGATTTTTGCCAGCTGTCTGTGTGAATGGTTTCTATAAAGGGGTCGGATACGACATCCTCGTGAGTTCTGTCATAGAAATTCACGCTACTGTGCTGACATTTTCCATAAAAACCAAAACACAAAAATTGCATTTTTTAAAAATACATACATGTACAAAAGAAACGATGCACATGTGAATATCAAAAAAATATTTTTGTCAAATAAATAAAAAAGCTCAATTCAAAGCTCAATGTGTCCATCATCCAAATGGGGCAAAATAGCATCTAAAAAAATGCACAATAAATTCTTCCTCACTTGTGATACCAAGACAAACAAACGTTTGTGTGTATATATATGTATATACACACGTGGACAAAATTGTTGGTACCCTTCGGTCAATGAAAGAAAAACTCACAATGGTCACAGAAATAACTTTAATCTGACAAAAGTAATAATAAATAAGAATTCTATGAATGTTAACCAATGAAAGTCAGACATTGCTTTTCAACCATGCTTCAACGGAATTATAAAAAAAAAAATGAACTCATGGAACAGGCCTGGACAAAAATGATGGTACCCCTAAAAAATACTGAAAATAATGTGACCAAAGGGACATGTTAATTCAAGGTGTGTCCACTAATTAGCATCACAGGTGTCTACAATCTTGTAATCAGTCAGTAATTAGCTGTATCCCATTTAAGTGCCACTATATATAGATAAAATGTACATTGCAGTGTTGACAGAAAATATTGTAATGGTATAAGAGGAATACAACACTCCAGAACATGCTGTAATAGAAAAACAATCACGGTCCATGATGTAACCATGACATAAAAATTAAAAAATAAATAATTGGTCAAATTACCGCATTACAGAATCACACCATTGCACAACTATTAGTTTTTTTTTCCCCATAACAAGGCACTTCTTTATATTTGACTCTTTATCTTACTGATTAATAAACCCTAACATGACATCTTCAGAGGTTATAAAATGTAAATCACTTCTCTTTTTCTTGTTTCACTCAGTAATTAAATCTAATGATATGCGACATGCACGGCATTCTACCGCGCTCTATATAAGACACCAACCAGGATGACGATATAGACGATTTCCTCTCTACCAGCATGTGTATGCATTTGCGAGCGGTAATTATAAGCGGTGTTCAATTACGCTTTGAAACCGACACAAGGTGCGTGTTTCTCTGACACCGCGGCAACAGAGAGAAAGGGAGTCTTTCACTGGATCGGTTCATTCACTACAAGCCTGCTCCATATTTAAATCCACACACTTGTGGAAAATCATCGAGCTGCACGACAGAAACGATCCCTGACAGTCCTGACCAGCCGGTTTCCCGCTGCTGTAGCGGTAGGGAATCAGCGTGAGTCACACTACACAACCTGTTCAATGTTCGCCGACATGCAACATACTGGCAAATCTGTCGGCTAGGAAAATCCTCCGCTAATCCAAGCCGCGCCGCGTTTTATTTATCCTGGCGGAATCTGTGTTATTAGCAAAAGCGCTGGATAATTAGGATCTTTACACTCCAGATAAAGCATTTTTTTCATCTGGCTGACCACATTTCCCTCGACGCTCTTTCTCGGCCGAGCTGTCGGATTGAGACGAGACGTGACATCAAAACACATCGCCGTGCCACTGCGAGAAAGAGAGAGCAATTTCCTCACGTCTGCCCTCCACCTCGTCTCATCACCAACAATCACCTTCTCCATCTCTCTATATCCGCCGTTCTCTCCATATCTCTCTAACACAGTGTTATTTTTCCTTATGTCTGTTTTTTTCCTCTCTCTGAACCTTTGCTTTATCACAAATGAGGATTTATTTCATTCAGTTAGTTCCTTAACATTTGGCTCCCGTCTTTCAGTATTTCATTTCTTTGTACCACAAATCTACTGAATTATTGATGTCGTTCAGATCGGTTAGGTGCGGAATGCTTTTTTAAAAGTATGACTCATGGTCTAGCAGTTTTGTGTATATATATATATATATATATATATATACACACACACACATACACACACACCAGTCAAAAGTTTGACTTCACTTTCTAACTCTATGGTCGTTACTGAAGGCATCAAAAATAATCAATAATCTCCTTTGAACAGTTGATATTGAGATGTATCTGCAAGTTATGCCCTGTAAAGCATCATAAGGACTTTAATCTGAGGTGCTGGTTGTTAATTGGTGATTTCTCTAAATGAATGAATTAATTGGTGATAACTCTAAATGAACTTCTCTGCAGCAGAGGTAGGTTGAGCCCTTGAGCTCAAATGTACAGTATAATCAGGAAAAAAAAAAGTAAGTCGCTCGAGAGAAGGGCGTCTGCCAAATACCTAGATGAGTTTTGCAAACGCACTTGATAATACTTGATATATATATATATATATATATACAGAGAGAGAGAGAGAATTAAGTCATTTTCAACTTAACCAATTTAACTTAGCGGTCACCTTAAATTTCTAAGTGTAGGGTTTTAGACAAAAAAAAAAACTAAACTTTTGAACAGTAGTGTTATATATATTAGTATATATTAGCAGATTCAGTTAATTGGTGTTCCCAGTTTCCACATAGTGTCTGGGTTGTAAAAAAAGATAAAAAAGGAAATAAATACAATGATCACCTTTAGCCTCCACGGCCCCTAGTTGAACTACAGAGTTTCCTACACCCTAAAAAATGCTGGGTTAAAAACAACCCAGTTTGGGTTGTTTTTAACCCAGCTGCTGAATAAATATTGGACCAACTACATGCTGGGTTAATTTAACCCAGCAAAATGGGTTTATTTATTTAACCCAGCAAGATGGGTCAAATATTCAATCCAAATTCTAGGTCTTATTTAACTATAATACTGAGTTAATTCTACCTCACAAATAGGTTATTATTATTTTTATGTTTTACATGTCTATGGGTAAAACAGCTTAAACAGTTAAATTACTTTGATATACTGGTCTAATATCGAATACTGATCGAATACTGATATTCTTGGTTCCAACCTTAGAAAGAAATTAAAGAAAGTAAAACTTTATGGAAAAATCGAGAGGGTTGGCTAGTATGCATATTTGTAAGAAGATTAGTGTTTTGTAACATCCCAGCTTTTTATTGTCTCAAGCACTGAGATTAATAAAGTTCTAATGTTAATGTGGTTGCTACCGCTAGCAACCTAGCTAAATGCTTGCTTCATGCTGGCACTACAGTTAACAGTTTAGCTTTCATTCATCACTTCACCATCTTCATACACCCTGCAAGCATTCAACAAAGAAAGCTAAAAAGCTCAGACATTTTTGCAGTTTATTTCATACACAGGTGGGGTCCTTTGGTTTGGCTAGCTAGCAGCCATCGTCAGATAAACTAGCATGCTATAGCACAGACCAGGCTGAAAGTCTGAGTGTAACGTTAACACGGTAACAGTAATAAATGATACATACAGTGAACAAATTCAGTCATAGGTGAGTGAAAGTGTGTATACAGACCTTATATTTAATGTTTACATTTCCTCTTAAATGCTTGAGGAGGAAGACAAAAAAAATACACAAAGCTGACACAGTCACTGAATACACCAGTTAAACAAAAAGTACCCAACTCCCTGTAAATAACCCAGAAATATTACCCAACAGAGGCAACCCAGCATTTTTTAGTGTGTATATGGATGCATGAATATCACAGTTATGTAATATGGAAATGATTCTTCTACATGCTAATTCACAGGGACTTGTGGCAAGTTTGGACCATACATACACACTAAAAAATGCTGGGTTGTTTTTACTTCCCAAACGCTGGGTTGCCTCTGTATGTATATACATACATACATACATACATACAGTATATACATACATACATACATACATACATACGCAGATATATACATGCATGTACATATACATGCCTCTACATATACTACCTGTCCAAAAAAAACACGCGGCACAATTTCAAAAGGGTCAAACTTTTAGCCTGCATTACTCTGCATTTCACGAAATTGCTGGAATTAGCTTAAGAACTGTCCAACAAATTATTAAAACCTGTAAAGAAGCATGTTAAAAAAAAAAATTAACTGTAGAAAAATAAGAGCATTTCCTCATGCACACAATTTGATAAGAGATCACAGGATTGGAAATAAACAGCTGTGGAGAGATAAGGAAAAAAAAAACACTTCAGTTTGCTTTGGAGCCTAAATATTGGAGCAGATGGAAAAAGGTCATGTAGTCTGATGCATCCAGATCGACTCGATTGATGGGCGTGTCAGGGTGTGAAGGGAAGCAAATAAAGCAATACACACATCATGCATAGTGTCCACTGTACGAGCCTCTGGAGACAGTGTTATGATCCGGGGTTGCTTCAGTCACTCAGGTCGAGACTATTTCTGTGTGGCCAAAGAAATGAAGTCAGCTGACGACCTGAATGTACTGAATGACCAGTACATCACATCTACGGAGTTGTTCTTCCCTGTGCTGTTACTGTATATTTAGAAACATAATCACTCTGCCGTTGATTATTTTCCTCTAACATCACGTCCACGTGTGTGCCGTTTCTTACACATTGCTCATAGACAGAGTGCAAAAGTTTGCACGCCCCTTAACAAAATAATCACAAAGATATTTACTGCAACAAAACATCCTGCGTAGGTTTCACAGCTGTTCCTTCATCTACTAAAGAAATGGTACAGATTTAGCACGTTAGGATATTCATAGCAAATAACCTCAAAATGAGTTCAAAAGTTTGTGCACCCCTTCCCACTTTCGGAAAGTCATATACAGTACAGTACAGGTAAATATTCTCTAATAACCCTACAGCCATTCCTATCATTTCAGCTTTAACCTCTTTTTAGATTCTTTCAATCCTCTTGGGTTGCACAGTGCATGAATTCTCTACTCTTCTTGTCATATTTCTGGAGATCATGACAAACCTCTTCGTTTGCTTGACTTTGCCGAAACCCATTATTCCAGATCCTAACCTCTTAAACTCTTGTCATATTGATGCACCGGTTACATCGAGGTACATCACCATGTTAATCTTTATGGGATTTCAGCGCTCGCTTGTGCTCAAAGCAAACGCCTTCAAGGTTAATTGCTGAGAAATTCTTATTTAAAGTGTGTCAAGGTTGCTGAATAAATGTTGGGGGGGGGGGGGGGGGGATGGGGGGACAGCAAATTGTCCATGTTGACAAACCGGAGGTGGCTTGTTAACTCAATATCTTTAGTTTAAATAGAAATGCTGCATTCCTCGCAGTAAAAAGCTGTAACGCGTTAAACACAACATGGACGTTTATCTGACAGGATGAAAAGAGTTGGACGAGGGGATAAATTCGACACATCATGCTGCGTGGTTTTCTTTTTTGTGTGTGTGTGTGGTGGGGGCGGTCACATACACACACATGAGTGTCAAAATCTATTTGTTTCTCCAGACGGATTTACTACTTAATGTACTTTTTTTTTTTCTAAGCTCTGTCATCCCCTATTAATAACAGACAGGCCTCAGTGCTGCTCTTTGTCCGCGCACCTACAGTAAGAAACCTCTGACTGCGTCTCAAAAAACGCTTCGAGCACTTTCTTGAAACTGGGTCAAAATATAACGAGGCGCTTGGAAGGAACGCAAAAAGGTTTTGACGTCTCAGATTAGGCACAAAGAGTTACCTGGGTTAATCACTTTATTCAGTCATGCACACAAATACAAGTCATTTACTGTGTAGAAATAACTGATTGTGATTTTAAGATCAGAACACGTTAATGCTCAGAGTGATCCCCGTATTTGTAAGCTAAATGTAGGCTATATTACATCCTGTCTCATCCAATTCATCAGACATGTGTGTCTTCCATGGATGCGCACACACACATTTCAAACCCCGCATCTGGGCACTTCGGTCCCCCTTTCAGAATAAAGAATGACGTGAAGAACTGCAGGCTATAAGAGCACTTCTAACTCCTCCCTCACTCTCAGCTCTTCCTTTTCCACTCTGAACCCTTTGAAAAAGAAATTCTCCGGCAAAAATTTTGCTCGAATCTCCGCCTACTGTCCTCATTCCGCAGCTCGCTCTTCCCTGGTTATTAAAAATAAGAACCAAAGTCCGTCTGATTAAGATCACAAGAAGAATACATTAGCTGTAATTAAGGAAGCTTTTAGTTTAATCATCTGTTATTAATGTGACTTATTAGGTCGAGCGGAATAAAAAAATTAATTTTATTAATAATAAAAAGAAAAAGTTATGTACACATCAGTCTATCCTATGAAATCTGTCATCGTATCCATTGAAGAAAGAAATAATTAGTTAATTAGAAGAATAATCAGGTTGTACTGTGAGTTCAAAAGTCAGTATTTACGCTGGGAATGTTGTGTGTATTAAAAGTTGGGTTACACAGCAGCTGAAGGATATCCAAATTAGCCTAACAATGAGGAGGAGAAAATATTTTGAGACTGAATTTAATTTCTTGCTGTTCTTCTTTTAACATAAAATCAAGAAACAATTATACAAAAAAAAAAGAAAAAAAAGAATAAAGGAAATAGCACTTGATCCAGCACACACTATTATTCAGAATTGTATATACTGTGCTTGTAAACTCTAAAGAGCCAGGTGTAGCTTAGTGCTTAAGTCATTGGAAGGTCCCCGGTTCAAACCTCACAACCACCTGGTTGCTCCTATGGAGCTGTAAATCTATGTACACAAAGAAGGGGTGTGTATATATATTTTGAGCAAAGCACGTAGCCACCAGGTTTTTTAATAAAAGTCTACAAACCATTCGGATCTCTTCCTTCGGTTACGCGATCAGTGACGCGAAAAAGACTTCCTGTTCAACAGATCAGCTGCTGTGAGCGGTTTAAATGTGTTCAAAGGGTTTTTGAAGAATGTTGATGAAGGAAGAAAGTAAAGCATGTGTGTTACTGCCACTGCAATAATAAAATGACAGGTATGCATCGCTCTAAATGGAGTTCTCTCATTTTGTTGTCAAACTGATTACATGTATGTATATATTTGCAGATTTTTTTGGGGGGGGATTTTTCCCCGATTTTCTCCCTAATTTAGTCGTGTCCAATTCCTCCCCGTCACTAGGGGGCTCCCACATTAAGGCTACTACTACCACTCAGCCGGGAGGGCCGAAGACTATCACGTGTTTCCTCCAAACCACGTGACGCCAGCCGACCGCATCTTTTCGAACTGCCCGCTCGCGCACCGTTGGGGGCGGCGTAACACACTCGGAGGACAGCGCTATCCGCTCCCTCCGTTGCGCGAGCTCACAGACGCCCCTGACTGGCTGTAGAGCCGTGATTAATGTGGGAGCACTAAGTACCTCTCATCCCTCCCCTCTGAGAGAGCTCGGCCAATCAGCTCTCTCTAGACCTCCGGCTGCGAGAGGTTACAGCACCACCCGGGATTCGAACTAGCGATCTCCGGATGATAGGGCGAGCGCTTTAACCACTGCGCCACTCGGAGGCCATATTTGCAGATTTTGAGAAAAAAATAAAAGAAGTATTGCAAACTGATAGAGAATATTTTGTGCATAATTTCTTTGCTATTAATCTAATATAAAGTATAATTCATTGCTTTGAAGTGTCAGATTAATAAAGTAATGCTGATGTGTGTGATTCAGTATGTTAAATATCAAATCTAGAAAATGTTCTGATGGTTTGAGAGAGAAGCTGCTTACTTTAAGGATTATTCATGATTTTATCTGGAATTATTTTTTTTTTTATTATGTTCAAGTTAATAGCTGAAGTAATGACATAAGACTGAATATTATTCTCCTACATTTGGTTTACTTTCACTGATGTTCGCTATTTCACATAGTGACACTAAACTGAATGAATTGCACATTAACTAAGTTTAGATTAATTTATGTACAATTTATGTAAATGCAAATTTTCACCAATGCACGAACAGTATGCGAACATCTCAAACTCGAACCTGCAGTCAAAAGCCTTCTTATTATTTGTTCGATATAAGTTTTTACTAAGTTTCTAAACAATTTGTAAATTGGTCATCTACGGTATATAAAAAATACGGGTTTACTGTACATACAGTACATGAGCTGCTTGGTTTGCATTGAATTTGTAATCAGAAATTGACAAACAATATATACACTATGAAAATTTAAATATATAAGTAGCGTAGAAAAAATATACATGCACACTGATATCTCATTGAATGGCAATAATGCGTGCATCCTAATTCATTTCTAGTTCAAGTTTAGTCTTGGTGACTAGGTGGTAATACGTGCACACACATTTGCACAAGTCAAACTTCTCTCCAGCTTGTTAAATCATCAAACTCGGAAAAGCTGGACTAACAGGACAATCTGGACAACGGCTTCTGAAATCATGAATTCGTCCAAGAGAGCTGAATTATTAATGCTGTGCTCCGAATCCGCTCGCTGCTTGCTGGCCAAAAAATGAAGCCATGCTGATGGTACATTACTTTCTGGCTTACACATGTCAGCAGTAATTCATTTCTCATTAACCACTCTCCGGCACCTTGTTTTCCTCCTCTTTTTACTTCCTGACCGGTGACGCCCGCTTGATTCAGTCTGAACTTTTCATTCACTGATTTGATTAAACAAACTTGAGCATGCTATTGACATGGGATGCATTTGAAGAGGGGTTGGGTGGTGTGGGGGGGGGGGGGGGGGGGGATGTTGTGATGAAACATAGAGTGGCTGTTAGTGGATTTGGAAAGTTGTCATCATTTCAATCTTCCTTTGGAGTGCATTTTCAATAGGGTGCAAAATTATTGCCACATCGCAAGATAATGGGTAACAGAATGACCTGTATAAAGCACTACTCAAAAACAATTATTAAAAACAAGTCTAGAAGAGTTACCAGGAACAGGGCAATCTGAGCTCTCCAAATTATTTAATAAGATTATTTTCTGATGCCGTTGAATCTGTCTTATACTATACTATGTCTTATACTGAAGTATAATGCAATCCTTGCTACACTTTACAGGAGGACATTCCACACAGCGCGCTTCTTCTCCACACACAACGCTGAAGCTTCATAGAACTACAACTGGTGGTGCCAATACTTTTGAGACCAATGTGTTGATGAAAGATCGTAAGAATATCTTCATAGGATGTCAAAATCCTTCTCGTTCAATAAATATTAAATGTACTCTCGTGGTGTTTTAATTATTTACATGGAGGGTGCCAATACTTTCGGAATCGATTGACTGCTTGATGTAGATTGGACTGGTGAGCAGAATATGCACATATGAGCACAAATAAGTCCCTTTAGTGAAAACGCACACACATACACACAACCACACACACACACACACACACACACACACACACACACACACACACAGAGACAATGTCAGAATTAACTTCTATTCAGCCCGAGGGACAATGCTGATAACATATCAACAAAACAGCAGCCAAAAGCCACCATCAATCCCTGTGTAAACACGTCTCCCACTCACAATCCCCTTTTTTTCTTTCTCTTTCTCTCGCTCTGCTCTTCCACTCGCTGCCAAATTGCATCCTTTCTGCCGGCTCCCAATTAAACTGATTACGAGGCTGCACCCGGTGTATTTGTGTGCGTGAGTAAAGACTAGAGAAAGAAGCATAACACGCCGATTATAATAAATGGGAAAATGAGCGAGAGAGAGACGCTGAAGCGCTTAAAAAAAATCCTTTTAAATAGTAATTCTGCATGGATCAGATACAATGCTACAATGCTAACACTTCGCTACGTCTATTCCACTCTCTAATTAACATCTTTAATTCGGAAGGTCAAGCCTGGACAGAGGTTAAATATACAGCCTTGTCATAAAAACGGCTTCATTTTGAGGGTGGCTGGTTGATGTCAAAGAGCTGTTTATACACCACATAGACACACGCACACACACGAACGCAACCATTTAACTGATTTTTTTATGACCATGGGTTAGCCAGTTACCGCTCGGAGTAGTGCACACTGGATGTACTGATCCTTGCGTTTCAAGTCCATCCTTCTCAGGTCATCTGTCACCACCTCCATCTTTCATCACCCTCCAGAACATTTCCTATAATCCAAAACCATCTCAATCCTGTTTCCTCTGACTACAGGAAGTCCCCGAACGAGTTCAGTTCCGGGAGCACGTTCATAAGTCGGATTTGTTCTTAAGTCAGACGAAGTGCGTCCTATACGCCTTTGATACGAATATACAATGTAAAGCATACCGATCCACTTGACTAAATCTCTGTCCCTTTTCCTCACACTGCCATCATGTGGGCAAAAACCGTAACCACGCCTAAGGAAATTAATCTCACAGTGAAATGTAACAGTCTCGTCTCTGCGCCTTTACATCACAAAGGGAATCCCGGACGGCATTTTGTCTCAGATTTGTTTGCATCAACAAATGCTTGTTGAACCATGGTCCGTTTGTATCTGCTGTAATTCGTAACGCAAATGTTCATAAGTTGGGGACTACCACTATTTCACTCATTAGTCTCTTAACTCTACATATGTTTCACAACACTTTCATCTCATCATTCTTATTGCAGTTTGTTCCAATTTTGCAGCAAGCTCCTTTTTTTCCATCAATGCCATTTTCTTTTTCTTTTTTTTTCTGTGTTTATCCACCAGAGAGAAGCAAGAGTATATAATAATTAGAAGGAGAAGAGTAGGATCAATATTGGTTTTCACACCTGAAGCACAAAAAAATATCCAGTAATCAAATATGAAAGATGGAGTATAGAAAAACAATTTCACACAGGCTTCACTTGCAGTTTGTTCATAATCTCTAGTTTCATTAAAATTAAAAGAGATTTAATGCTAAATCAACAGACCTTAATAATTATAACGATAAATGAATCTTTTCTGCTTCATTTCTTTCCTGTCCTTACATAAAGAAATAATACATGAAGAAGAAAAAAAAACATCACAAGCTTAAATATCACAAGCTTATAATAACGCGTGAATGTGCTCTAATGCATTATCATATCTATAGTAACAACTCAGACAGGAACTTGTAAAGAGGACACTTTACATAAAGTGTCTTGGGTGGATGACACCCATGACTATATACTGTAACGGTGTTAGCCTTTGTTAAGGTTCCTGCACAAGTCAGAAACATTCATTTGTAAATTTGCATCAGGAATGATGGGCATGGTGCTTGAGAGGAAGGTGAGAAAGAAGGGAGAAAAGCTCAATTTCACGAGCGGTGTTCAAGTCAAACTGGGACTTTTGATTACGCAAAATAACAAAACACAGTTATGAGAGTAAAAACTCCCTTTATTTCACCATACTATACAATCCCCTCCTACACTAATGCACTTATCCCAGTGTTTCACTAGTGCTTGGATACCATCAAGGTAGAAAGTTCTCTCAGTGCACCCATCATCAGACCTCCTGCTTTACGTCTGAAACGCTGGCCTCCCAGGAACTCCTTTAATGTGTAAATGACTTGGAGTGAGGTCAGGACTGTACGGAGGGATGTGGCATTAACTCCCAGTCAAGCTCCTGTAATGAGCACGTGGTGTTGGTGAACGATTGTGTGTACAGTCGTGTGACTATAGACATGTGTGATAAGTTATAAGAATCAGGCGTTCCAATCCCTGAGTGCTCATGGGAATGATTTCAGTAGGCTCCAAGCCAATTCGTCCGTTTTCATCATTCACGGACGTACAGCCTTGTTTAAAGTCTTTGCTTCTGCAAATGTCAATTTATGCCTTGATTCATGATCAATTTAATCACAAGTCCTAGTTTGATTTTAATGCAGCTTGTAGAATTCAGTTTATCCTTGTTGTGTAAATGATTTAGAAATTTGATGTGCGATTCACCATAACGACAGCATTAAAACGCACACACATATATATATAGTGATATACAGTATAATGTAAACCCATAAGCAAATGAATCAGATTTAAAAGCTGAATAATCTATAAATCATTACATTCGAAATTCCAGTTCTATAAAAAAAAAAAAGAGAACTGCTTCTCTCTCATCAGTCAGCTTTCACTCCCATTACAATCCATTTTAATTATTCCTAATTACATAACGTGATTGTGAGTGTCATGCAGCATGAGGACGTCTTCATGCGTGTCGGTAAAAGATCCTCTGGAGTGCTTTAACAGCACACCTTAACAAACATCAACTGTCAAGTGTTTTGTTAAGCACAAGGCTAGTTTGCATTTAATAAAGAATGAACAGATGGCGAGATTATGAGGAATGTAAGAGGAGATTAAAGTGGCCAGAAATGAAATTTGAATCATTTTCAACTTAACAGACACCAAAACTGACTGTCTTGATTGAGTTTAAATGGCTGGCATGGTGAGTGTTATGAACTCTTTTCAATGCATTTATATTTCAAGCAGTGAACCATGTCTAAAAGTGATCGCGTTATTTCTATATTTGTATATGACCAAAAAAATAAAAATAAAAATGGGGGATTCTGGATAGTCATTTACTTCCTGAATAAAGAAGCCAGAGGCGAGAGAAGAGAGAGATCAAACCAGCAGAGGGAAGAACCCTTGAGAAGAACCAGATGCGAGAAGGATCCCGCCATCTTCTAGGGGACACCAGGTGGAGGGAAGATAAATCATAACTGTTATGGTGTGGTTGTATACTCTAAACCATGACCAGAAGTCCCATATATCATCGGGTACAGCAGTACAAACAGTGCTAGCCGTAAATCAAAACGTCTTCAAGCCATTATCCCACAGTGTCAGTGAGACAAGCCATAACCCTGCACGACCCAGGACACGGAAATGACACACAGCACCGACATCCATCCAAAACCAGGACATGATCATTAACTCCTAATCACTTCCTCTCATTGCTCCACAAGTCTCAAGCCATACAGCGGCACTGAAGAGGCTCTGATAGTTTACCATCTGGCCCATTCCTTGTTTGGCTGCTGGTATTTACTGGATTTGAAATCTAATAAGAAGCGTCTGGAAGCCACTCGTGAGACTTTTCTTTTCACACTCACACCACATCGAGCATTTCCAGTCGGCCGAATCGGCTGCTCCAATAAAATCCGATAAACGATCTTCAGATAGTAAAATATGATATGTATATTTATATATATTTGTATACTTGTATATATTTGACAATTTCCACACCTGAGATTTTGAGTTCAATGGCAAGTAAAAGAAAGGGATGGTCGATCGAAGGTATAACAGGCACAGAGCTGAGAAGCTGAGGGTTGAGGATCTTGTGGTAAAACCTTCATGAATCATTGTCCGCGCTGAAATTTAAACTGACAACCTTCAAGTCAATGTGCCATTAAAGCTCAATTACGGCTTTCCATTTTAGGATTTTGCCCCATTTTCATCAATTTAGTCACATCTTATCTCTGCCCACTAACAAGCTCATCCTTATCGCTAGACAGCTTTCAGAGCGTAGGCTAAAAGTCCTGGGATTTCAGCACCCAAACCAGTCACTAGCATTTCTTGTCTTTTTTTTTTTTTAGGATTTTGTTCCATTTTCCTTTTTGTGAGAGCATCATTTTCCATCCAGTCATTTCAAATTCCCACAAATTAGTTTACGATGGTACCTTGAAATATACCTTAAGAATGTTCGCCTTAAATTTGCCTCGACATGTGAATCATTTGCGCCGATGTTGAATGTGCGAATAAGTTGCCAATCAAAATTCTGCGTCAGTGGAAAGCCAAGAGAGGTGAGCCTACGTATTTTCTATGATTTTTTTTTTTGCATTTTGTTCGAAACGCAAGGAGCGCAGCAAGAAGAAAAGGGAGCCTGTGGATATGGTGAGGGTTATTATAGATTCATAGCTTCTGTAGTCACAGGTATACGGCGGTGGTGGCTCAGAGGGCTAAGACACTGAGTTACTGATCGGAAGATCGGGGGTTCGATTCCCAGCTCAGCCAGGTTGCCATTGTTGGGCCCTTGAGCAAGGTCCTTAACCCTACCTGCTCCAGGGGTGCCGTACCATGGCTGACCCTGTGCTCTGACCCCAGTTACGCTGGGATATGCGAAGAAGGAATTTCACTGTGCTGTAATGTACACACGTGGACAAAATTGTTGGTACCCTTCGGTCAATGAAAGAAAAACTCACAATGGTCACAGAAATAACTTTAATCTGACAAAAGTAATAATAAATAAGAATTCTATGAATGTTAACCAATGAAAGTCAGACATTGCTTTTCAATCATGCTTCAACGGAATTATTTTTAAAAAATGAACTCATGGAACAGGCCTGGACAAAAATGTTGGTACCCCTAACTTAATAGTTTGTTGCACAACCTTTTGAGGCAATCACTGCAATCAAACGATTCCTGTAACTGTCAATGAGACTTCTGCACCTCTCTGCAGGTATTTTGGCCCACTCCTCATGAGCAAGCTGCTCCAGTTGTTTCCGGTTTGAAGGGTGCCTTTTCCAGACAGCATGTTTCAGCTCCTTCCAAAGATGCTCAATAGGATTGAGGTCAGGGCTCATAGAAGGCCACTTTAGAATAGTCCAATGTTTTCCTCTTGGCCATTCTTGGGTGCTTTTAGCTGTGTTTTGGGTCATTGTCCTGTTGCAAGACCCATGACCTGCGACTGAGACCCAGCTTTCTGACACTGGCCAGCACATTTCTCTCTAGAATCCCTTGATAGTCTTGAGATTTCATTGTACCCTGCACAGATTCAAGACACCCTGTGCCAGATGCAGCAAAGCAGCCCCAGAACATAACAGAGCCTCCTCCATGTTTCACAGTAGGGACAGTGTTCTTTTCTTCATATGCTTCATTTTTCCATCTGTGAACATAGAGCTGATGTGCCTTGGCAAAAAGTTCTATTTTTGTCTCATCTGTCCATAGGACATTCTCCCAGAAGCTTTGTGGCTTGTCAACATGTAGTTTGGCATATTCCAGTCTGGCTTTTTTATGATTAGTTTTCACCAATGGTGTCCTCCTTGGTCGTCTCCCATGTAGTCCACTTTGGCTCAAACAACGACGGATGGTGCGATCTGACACTGATGTTCCTTGAGCATGAAGTTCACCTTGGATCTCTTTAGAAGTCTTTCTGGGCTCTTTTGTTACCATTCGAATTATCCGTCTCTTTGATTTGTCATCAATTTTCCTCCTGCGGCCACGTCCAGGGAGGTTGGCTACAGTCCCATGGATCTTAAATTTCTGAATAATATGTGCAACTGTAGTCACAGGAACATCTAGCTGCTTGGAGATGGTCTTATAGCCTTTACCTTTAACATGCTTGTCTATAATTTTCTTTCGAATCTCCTGAGACAACTCTTTCCTTCGCTTCCTCTGGTCCATGTTGAGTGTGGTACATACCATGTCACCAAACAACACAGTGACTACCTGGAGCCCTATATATAGGCCCAATGACTGATTACAAGATTGTAGACACCTGTGATGCTAATTGGTGGACACACCTTGAATTAACATGTCCCTTTGGTCACATTATTTTCAGTATTTTCTAGGGGTACCATCATTTTTGTCCAGGCCTGTTCCATGAGTTTATTTGTTTAAATAATTCTGTTGAAGCATGGTTGAAAAGCAATGTCTGACTTTCATTGGTTAACATTCATAGAATATTTTTTTAATTATTACTTTTGTCAGATTAGTTATTTATGTGACCATTGTGAGTTTTTCTTTCATTGACCGAAGCGTACCAACAATTTTGTCCATGTGTGTATATGGGACAAAATAAAGGCTTTACTTTAAACACGGATAACTAGGTCACTGTTAACAGACGGGAGATTGTAGCAGTTCTTGACAAGTCTTGACGATTCCTACGTACCTGTAGCAGCTCATGAGGTGGGATAAATACTGTTAGCAGCCCTCAACCCCTAGTGATAGACCACTGGTGATGGATCGTTTATGAACGATTCATTCTTTTTAAATGAATCTTTAACATGACTCAGAAGAACGAGTAGTCTCAGAGTCTCAGATTGATTCATTTTCTACTGGGCGCAAAGCATCGCAAAGCCTCCGTAGGTTTTGTACAGAAAACAGAAATGAGTTGTTACCTTTTAGTCTTTGGTCCGAATTGTTCGTTCTTTTGTCAAATGACTCCCATAGATGCTGTGCAGTGCAGTACACAGGAAACGGAATTGAGCGGTTCTTCTCAATGAGTCTTCTACTGCTAGTCATTCGTTCTTTTGTCACGTGACTCCCATAGACGCTACGCAGTGCAATAGATTCAAAAGAACTAACGACTCGGACTAGAAGATATGATGCTGAGCGGCTCATTCACTGTTTATCATAATATGTGCTTAGCTGCATTGTAATATTTTCATTACTGGAACTATAGCCAAAATGTGTATATGTAGATGTGTTGTGGGTCTGTTCATTGAAAATGTAACATTTTATTTTATTTCTGATCAAAAGAACGAAATGATCTAAATGACTCAAAAAAAGATGTGTTTATTTTGATGAATGAGATTCAAAGAACCGAGTCACTAAAATGATTAAAACTTCCCATCACTAAGTGGAAATAGTTTTTCAGTTGTCAGCACATCTGATTTAACTAATCAGCTAATCCTTACATCTTTGAAGGTTCAGTTTTCCAAGGTTAAATACCTTTTTTGCAGTAAGCCATGCTATGTCGCACGCTTGTTTGTGTTTCATGAGGACTTGGATGCTTTGCAGGGGCATTAAGGTCATTTGTGTCTTCTGCATACTCTGTTTATTTACGGTAAACTATGGCTCTGTTGAGTGATGCATATAGCGACGCCCACTTCAAGGGCAAAAGCTGTGAGATAATCTGGCACAAAACCACTCATAACGTCACTTCTACTAAACGTTTTGATTTCATTTATGGCTCAGATTTAACTTCAGGCAAATACAGAAAGACTGGCAAAGTTACATTAAATTCTGTCAGGCCAGTTTTATGTGATTCTGTGACAAAATCAGCTGGACAGACATTCAGAGATACAGACATACTGTACAAATATACAAACAGACAGAAATAAATACATTTCTCTATACCGCTTTATCCTACTTATGTATTCAGGGTCACAGGGGGCCTGGAGCCTACCCCAGGAGACTGGGAAACTACTCACAAGGCAGGGTACACCCTGAATGGGGTGCCAATCCATCGCATGGCACACACATACACACACTCACACTACGGGCAATTTGGAGAACGCCAACTAGCCTAATCTGTATGTCTTTGAACTGTGGGAGGAAACCGGAGTACCCAGAGAAAACACACCAAGAGCGAGGAGAACATGCAAACCCTATGCACACAGAGCCGGGAATCGAATATACCCGGGAATCGATCCTGGACCCTGGAGGTGCAAGGCGACAGTGCTAACCATTAAGCCATTCTTGCAGATGTTTTTACATTTACTGCATTTTCCAGTTATCCAGAGTGTCTTATATTTTATTCATCAGTTTCATGGTGCTGCAGATTGAAGCTGGGACCCTCCAATCAGAATTCCAGTGCCTTAAACATTGAGCTACCCTCGCCCCAACTACTTACTACTACTACTACTACTTCACCCTGTAAAACATCTACCAACCTGGAAGAGTGTGTTGGACTTCCCCCAAGACATGTTAAGCCGTTGCATCTTTTAGAACTGCTGCTTATGCAGTGTCAGGAGCATCTACCGACCATGGAGCGTGAAGAGCAACACGACCTGACATGTTAAGTGAGTGAATGAATTAATTCAAACTCACACTGCAGTTTGGATGAAAGCACTGGACTGCCCAAGCTCTTAGCTAATGGCGATTTGATTGAAAGGTCAGCGCAGGAAACCCCAGCTCTCTTGGACTCACATCATTCTAGGGAATGATTCGTTAGGCAAACTCTTGACTGTTCATAAGCAGATTTGTTCCGCCTACCTTCTTCAGGGGTAAACACAGAATCCCAGGGTGACGCAAATGTTCATCATCGATGAAGTTTCTCATCCCGGCCAGATTGTTTTTGAGAGCCTCGACTCTGTTCAAAAGAAAGGCTCTGAGGAACACCCACACTGACACGCAGATGCCGATGCCAACTGGTCACAGGAGGGCCTTCCACTCTGATATCCGTCCAACGCAGATGACATCAGGACTAGTCAACAAAGCCGGACGCGGCAGATGGTGTGTGTTAATGTATGTGTCATCACTTATACATCTCACCCAGGCCACTCTTTTTACAGTTGCAGGTAGAATGTGCATACAGGAGAGTATGTTTTCCCTCTCTCGTCCTCTCTCTCATATTGCAAATTGCACTATTTTTCTTTTTTTGTGCCTAATTAGGCAGACATCCTTTTCATACTTTCTTTAAAGCCAATGACTATAACTCATGAAATTGCAAAATATGCAAAATAAAAAAATCAATGCACAAGGAGACCTTCTTAATTTGAAACAGCTCATAGAATAAAAAAAAAATTAAAAAAAAACAGTGATGCGCAAGGTTAAAATATAAATACCTAAAACATGTTATTGGAGCTAAAAGTGACTCACCTAGGTGAAAAAGTGAATTTCTTAGATAGGATCATATAACACCATTTTTTATAATACTTAATGCTTCTTATCTCCTGATCCATGTTTGTAAATATGCATACACATTTATTATTTATTATATTTATATATATCAGATTTTATATTATAGTAGAATTATATATTATCACATTTGCTAAATACAATTTCATGCCCTTTTATGTTTTAGTGTCCAGAACGTTTTTGAGTTCAAATCTTTTAATTATCTTAATTGTCATTCAGATGAAACTTGGCCAATTTAAATTTCACTTAAAAAGACAACGACCTGGAAAAGTGTATTATTCTGAAATGTAGAATTGTTAAGATATTGCAACATGAATTTGACATGGTTACGGACACTACAGATTTTTTGTTTTATAAGCTCGTACAAAAAAATAAATAAATCATTGCTTAAAAAATTTTAAGCAATGATTTTTAAAGGTCATATGCTTCTAGAAGCTTATATCAATTTTTAGTATCAATACATATGAAGAAATATGAATAATTCGCATTTTGAATGATTATCTTTTGAAGCGAGACAGTATAATGTTATTTAAAAATGGCCATTTTTGGGGCACATATAAAATGAATTCTCCAAAACGGCTGAAGTTAGTGACTTGGATTATTATTTTTTTATTTTTTTTTATTTTTTAAAGGGAAGCAAGATTGGTTACTTCTATGTTGCATAAACTTCAGAAGTAGCTTCTTTGACACATTTTGCATATTATATGTATAACATACTGTATCACCCATAATGTTTTTTTGGACAACAGTATGTTTGATTATATCATGCTAACATTAGTATCTTACTACTTGCTAGCCATTAGGTTATTAGATGAAGTCATAACCTTTATGTTAGATATTTCCTATCACATCCACTGAGAACTATTTGCAGAAAATCTAACTTTTAACACCTTTTAAACCACCTTCATCCTAAAGATTATTGTAGCTTATAATTTTTTTATTTTTAATCAATTGATTTAATTTCCTTCCTTCCAGAAACTCTAGTCCTAAATGTCTGAACACAAAAAGCTGGAGCAGAAACATGGTGTAGAGTAACAATAATAGAGTATTATGAGAAACTGCAAGGAGCACACTTTACACCCCAAACGGTACCTTGTGATTTATTGCAGTTGATGATTTACGGTACGGAGCATAAAGAGGTTACCTGCGTTGGCATCAATATTATTGAAAACACTGTATTATATCTCGAGGTGTTTTTTTTTTTTTTTTTCTTCACAGCTTGAAATAGGGCAAGTCTGACAAAGGTTGTTACTGCAGCGGTGCCACGTTTTTATACGTCTTATAACATGACTACTATCTTTAAAGCAATTCGTCGGTTCCCTGTTGAGAATGTTTGAATTGATTGACCAGTGAGAGTCGCAATCATGTATAACTAAATCTAAAACCAGACCATGTCTCAATCTCCAAACCCCCCCATCACCATAAAAAAAAAAAAAACACAGACTGTAACACACCATGGTGTGTGAGAGCACCAAGAGAATCTGGGTGATCCATGTCATGCTGCTAGCAAAGAAAGCACAATCTGGTATGGCAATAAATTCAGCATTGACAGCATCACTGTTTCAAAGAGAGAGAGAGAGAGAGAGCGAGAGAGAGAGCTGTATTGTTCAGAAGGAACTTTTTTCTTTTTAAACTGTGTAATCATAGATATGGTGACATTTTCTGTAAGTAGATATTTAACATTTATGGAAGGAGTCTCCAGTGTCAGCATTTTCAAATAAAGGTTTCTTTACATGGGAAAGACTTCAAGACTCAAACAGTATGAGTGGTGTTCAAGTCAAAACTGGGACTTTTGATTGTGCAGAATCCCAGCAGAATAAAAACTCCCTTTATTTCTCTATATAGTCCCTTTGCTACACTAATACACTTGTCCCAGTGTTTCACTATCGCTTGGATATCACCAATGTACAGTAGAATGTTTTCCCAGGAGACTGGAGCCATGATCAGACTGCCTGCTTTCATGCCTGAAACGCTGGCCTCCCAGGAATTCCTTTAATGGCCCAAACATACAGCATTGATGCAAGGTCAGGACTGTACGGGGGACGCGGCGATAACTCCCACCTTTGGTTATCAAACCAGTCCATTTGTTTCTACTAAAGGAAAGGGCCATTATGGGAGTCCAGTGTTTCAGACGCGAAGCAGGCAGTCTGATCATGGCCTCAGTGAACTTTCGACCGTCAAGGACTGCAAGAGCATTACTGTGGCTGGGGGTTATATAGAGAAATAAAGGTAGTTTGTACTCTCATAACTGTCAAAATCAAACGTTTGACTTAAACACCCCGTGTACTTCCTTGTTTCTCGGCAGCATGATAAATTGTGTTTCACCCCCATTTCTATCACAAAAGATTAGCTGGTGAGGAAACAATTCTTTAAAGCTGAAATAACAGGAACAATAACAGAAACGCACTTGTTTTGAAACCTTGAAATGAAATTTCTAACTGCAATCTGACGTTTCTCAGAATGCAATCGATGGCAAGCTGATCCTCACATGAATAATAAAACACTTCAGGAGTTGCCGTTTTAGCAAAATAAGCAACTTTAGCGTGGTACCTGTGGCAGCGCAGCACGTCCACCCACATCACACCACCCCGTCACTGATTATCCCCGCCTTCACTCACGGAACACTTGGATGTGACTGGATGATGGCTGCCATGCATGGTGTAATGGTGTTTCTCCATCCTCCTGTTCTCACTGACAGTCTAAGCTTTTCCCAAGTTATCTATCAAACACACACACACACACACACACACACACACACACACACACACACACACACACACACACACTGTCTACATTTCTTCTTCCCACCACTTATTTAATTACAGTCTCACTCAAGTTTCCCAGATGACACCTCTTCTCTTGCTGTGCATCTCTATCCAAAATAAAGAAATCTTAAAAAAAAAAATAAATAAATAAATTCCTTTCTCCAAACTGAGAAAAGAAAATATTTCAGATGTAAATACATCAGAAAAAAAATATCGCATCAGAACTGGCATCTTTTTGCGTGATGAGTGAGAGGCGTTGATTTAGCATGATCGATCATGCCAGCACTCTGTGTCTTGGCAAGTTGGACATTTTCTGAAAGTTACTGTGGAAATGATAAGAGAGAAAGATGACTTGTCGGAAAAGTTCCAGTAGGATTCTAAACAGAAAGATGAAGTCAGGATTTTTATTACTTGCCACCTACGGTACACTGGCTGCCAGTTACTCAGTTTTCCATCTATATATTTAGTAAATACGCCAACTATAAAGTTCTAACACTGGTTCAATTTGATGAAGGTTCTGTACCAGTATCAGGATAATGAAATACCAGGTGAGCAAAAAATTCAGAAATTCAAGAAGTTGTTTCCATCGTCAATCAGCAACCCTCAGCAACCATGGCAATACCGTAGAACTAGAAAAGCATCCAAGACCTACAATATATCCATTCTGTGTCCATTTACCAAATGTTCTTTTTCCTTCCTCTTATTTTGCTTAAATCACTTAAAGCTTGCTAGCAGCTCTTCTTACTTAAAGTTTCTCCTGGTTGCCATGGATTTCTTAGTAACACCATATGTCCATCTATTCATCTAGAAACCTGTGTAGTCCAGCTAGGGACCATGGAGACCAGTGCATTCATTCCAATTGTACGACCTCCGGTCAACATTCACACACTACGGACAATTTGGGACACCAATTAGCCCTATCTGCATGTCTTTGGACTGTCGGAGGAAACCAGAGTACCCAGGGAAAACCCACCAAGCATGGGGAGAACATGCACATAAACTCCATGCACACAGACCCTGAGACGGGAATCGAACCAGAATCCTGGAGGCGCAAGGTGACAATGCTAACCACTAAGCAATCGTGCAGCCTAGGAACAGCATGCTGGATATCACTCTAGCATGGTTACATACCATTATCTACTTTCTAAACATTATAACATTTGTAATTTGTAAAGTCCGCCACCTAACCTGCTACAAAACCATCAGCGTTGATCTATTTGGTTAAATCAAATCTTTCAAGTCCATAAAAACAAAGCAAGTATCACCGGTTGCTTCAGCGAGGTCTGCAAAGCAATTATGTGTGGGTGACCTCTCCTAGGGATGCTTACATTTTTGTCAATTCAAGATTTGAGCTGTGTGTTTAACTTTCCCAGTCAGTGTTATATGGAGATTTGGTGCCATGCCTTTGGACTAACAAACTTGGCTGGTTGTTCCAGTTTTTTAAAGAGGCCTGCATGGTGTTTCTGATTGGAGTGCGATCACAAACCACAGCCAAGAAAAGTCCACGCTTCTCCAAGTTCTGGAGAGGAGATTCCACCTGAGATTCATGAGGAATCATTTGAGTTTTGCTCAGAATGTGGCACTATCGTAGATAGAGTGTTGATTCAATTCAATTTGACTTCTGGGCATTACAACTTTTCAATTTGGTTTTGTTTAATAGCACAAAATGCTTATTGTCTTATTTGTCTCAAGCAGCTATATTTAATTATTTAATACACTGTTTTTGTACAAAGTTTAATACAATTTAATACCAGTTCAATAGGGGCAGTAATGGACCGACATTTCTAAACTTGAAAGATAAAGAAGTGATCCTCATGCTAGTGGTTTTAAAATAGATGGTATAAAAAGCGTTAATTGATTTATATAATTAAATTGACCAAAATTAGCTGAATTTAATCTATAAAAAAGCACAGAATTGTATATATACTCATAAACCAAATCTAATTTTCCCATAAGAAATAATGAAAACTTAAATTATTCGTTCCACAGCCCAAAAAAATTAATACAGCGGAACCTCAGATTGCGAGTAACGCGGTTTACGAGTGTTCCGCAAGATGAGCAAAGATTTTTAATACATTTTTAATTGGAAAGCGAGCGAAAGTATTGGTTTACAAGTGCCGAGTATCATGTATCACGTATGCGCCTCTTATTTTGACACCGAGCGGGGAGAGGGGTGAAAAGGCGAAAGAGCGTCTGTGCGTGTGTGTGTGTGTGTGTGAGATGAGCAGAGTTTCTGTGTGTTTGCGAAGGCGTGGGGGGAGGGCGGGAGGGGGAGGAGGGGGTACTGTGAAAAGGTGAGAGAGTGACGTTCGGTGTCAAAATAAGGGTCGCATGCGTGATACATGATACTCGGCGCTCGTAAACTAATGCTTGCTCAGTTTCCGATAAAAAATTTATTAAAAATCTTTGCTCGGTTTGCGGAACACTCGTAAACCACGTTACTCGCAATCCGAGGTTCCGCTGTATTAATTTTTTTGGGCTGTGGAACGAATAATTTAAGTTTTCATTATTTCTTATGGGAAAATTAGATTTGGTTTATGAGTGTTTTGGAATACGAACCCGCTTCTGAAACGAATTATGCTAGTAATCCAAATTTCCACTGTATACCTTTAAAACTTCACCTCTGGCTGCTACAAAGTTCTGACACTGGAGACTCCTTCCTTACATAAACATCAAACAAACATAACGTTTCCACGCTGTTTTCCGCCACCATTTCACATCCTACCATAAATCAGGAGCTTTCTTTTAAAAACTAAAATGAATGCAGTGTGTGAGAGCTTCAAGTCCATGCTAAAGCTGAAACTTCTTGCAGCTCAGTTCTGAGGTTATTTATAGACAGTTGTATAACGCCACCCGCGCTTTGGATGCCCTCATTATGTTTCAACAACAGCTGTCAATCAGTCAGTAAATAAAAAATGCGCCTTCTAATCTAACTCAGGCTCCAGCATGGCAGTCGCAGCTGGGGAGCAGAGCTGTTTTCTAGGAATACGCTTCCTGTCACAAACACAGGGTTTTTAGTTTAAGTAATCCTTCATAAAGTTCCAAGGTGCTGGACTCATTTGTGTGTGTGTGTGTGAGAGAGAGAGAGAGAATGTGTGCACATAGGGATGGTGACCATTTACACCTTGTTCCAAAGAGTTTACTCTGACTTAACACTCAGGTCTCGCTGTGTCTCTCCTGGTGACAGATGGGATTTAAGTGCAAGACCGCTGCTGTGGATCCTCCTGTTCCTCCATTTAAGAGCAATTTGCATGTGCAATTAATAATATTACCTGGATGTGATAACTGTACACAAGCAGAGCAGTATAAGCAAGGGCAAGTGAATATAACATTGACTCTCAGTATTGCAATATGATGCAAAGCAAATGACAAGTTTACAGTAATGCACTATTTCTAACAAGCATGGTTTCTATGGTAACAACATTCATGGGGACGGATTTGTACGAAATACTGTGAAATTGTTAATACTGTGAATTTTTTTCTTTATGAAGAGAGAATTTAATTATCTTGTATAATTAGCATGTCCAAGAAAAGGAGTTTTTAGATTTTTTATTAAAACACCAAGTTGCATTTTTTCCCCTAATAGCCTCATTGCATTTGTTTGTAGGACACACATGCATTTCAAAATAGCGCATTATACATCACTGTTATATTTGTTAGTAGTGTAAGAACCCCTTCAGTCTTCTAAAAATGAAGAAGTACTCGAGGTGTGCTTTTACTTTTACAGCCCAAACCCACATACACTTCACCCCAAGCTCCAGTTCATATGGAGTTTGGTTCATATGTACTTGGGGATGGTTTGAATCAAGTACCAAAATATGGAAGAAATAATATGGAACACTGCAGCTCATCCTGAAGCCTGTCTAGACATCAAGCACATGCCGAACCCCTTATCTGAACTTACAGATTGTCATTGTCACATTTGACATTGTCTTCAAAATATCACGGCATAAAGGATGTGTCTCGATTTGGACGGCAATGATGTCGCAATAATGCTTTTGAAGGCCGATTGCATCGTAAGCATCGTGACTAAGGCTGTCCATTTTAACAGATCGCTCAATTGAAGGACTCAGTGGTGTATGCTTTCCGGGCAGAACATATCCAAACAAAGATCCTTTGAGAGCCTTGAAAGAGACTGGAAGAGATGATGACAGACGAAGGACCCGAGGATATTAAAAATGATTCAATAATAATTAGATTAGATGATGATAAATAATAATAGTTAGCTAATATCTAATATATATAGAGAGAGAAAGAGACAGATAATAAAGTAGATAATAAAGGTCAGTTGGGTATAAAATATATAAACAGTATATATACAGAGGTGTACTGTATACTATGATGATTATAGTTATTATAAAGATTATAAAGAATTTATACTAACTTTTTATTATATTGACATGATATTTCGGTCTGGACTTCGTGTTTAATGCAATCCGTGAAGGCCAAAAGCCTATGATGACCACATAGACCACATCCTTGCAAGGATACGGCCCTGGAATTGAGACACACCCGGAATCTTCTTCTTCTTTTTGTTCATTGGACGATCGCAAACGATTAAGGTAGATACCACAGTTTAATGTAGCGGATAGTGTTAATCTGCAGGTTCAGAACAATATTACTGGGTCATATATTTGATAGATACAGTACAGACCAAAAGTTTGGACACACCTTCTCATTCAAAGAGTTTGAATTTGTATTATGGCAAGAAAAAACCAGCTAAGTGAAGAAGAAAAAAACAGCGGCCATCATTACTGTAAGAAATGAAGGTCAGTTAGTCCGAAAAATTGGGAAAACTTTGAAAGTGTCTCCAAGTGCAGTCACAAAAACCATCAAGCGCTACAAAGAAACTGGCTCACATGCGGACCGCCGCAGGAAAGGAAGACCGAGAGTCACCTCTGCTGTGGAGGATAAGTTCATCCGAGTCACCAGCCTCAGAAATCGCAGGTTAACAGCAGCTCAGATCAGAGAGCAGGTCAATGCCACACAGAGTTCTAGCAGCAGACACATCTCTAGAACAATTGTTAAGAGGAGACTGTGTGAATCAGGCCTTCATGGTAGAATATCTGCTAGGAAACCACTGCTAAGGACGGGCAACAAGCAGAAGAGACGCGTTTGGGCTAAAGAACACAATAAAGAACACAATAAAGAAAACTCGCTGAATGAGAAGGGGTGTCCAAACTTTTGGTCTGTACTGTATATATATATATATATATATATATATATATATATATATATATATGGTGGGAAGGGATGCATTAATTTGTTAGCAAAATCCAAGTATTTGATTCCATTCAGGTTCTGAGATTCTGTCGCAAGAGATTCTCTCTCCTTCGGCTGTTTGTTGAAGCGGAAACCCATATTTCTCCAAAACTGCTTTGTGACCACATTAAAAGTTAAAAGTGTTATTAAATCCGATGTATTCCCTTCATTTCAGGATGCTTTCATCTGTTACATCAAATATGCACTACAGTAATCGCGATACAGTCAGGGCTGTCTTTGTTCTGTGATATCCGTATCAAATTCTTTGAATCCAGTTCCTTTCAAGAGCCCATGGCTATGGCTTCACATTTTAAACAGCGTTACAGCACAGAGCTGCCTTCTGTGTCCTCTAGGGCTGATTGTAATTGGCATTTTACTCCTTAGGCCATTTTAAAAACCTACACCGCATTAGACGTAATTACATTACAGTACCTCTCTCTGTTTGCGGTCCCAGTGTTTGTTTAACAATTTTCCTTTCAGATTTTTCGAGCTGGGACGAAAACCGGCCACAGGCTACTCCTGGTATCACTTTTTGAAACTGTAGTCTAAAATACTGTACATACCAGCTGGCATTAGAAACTGATCCCAATCAGTTTTCGATCTTTTTATAAATAACCACCATCGTGTCAGGGGATTAAGACACAAGCGCAGACTCGTCTTTATTAAACCTACCCCTCACAAACACGCGAAGCAGAACTAGATCACTTCTACAGGGACTGTATCTACTGATACTGAGCACAGCGACTATGACTCTGAGCACAGAGCTGAACACAAACAAACACAAGCCGAAGACGTACTGGAATACCAGATCTTAAATATAGTGCGCAACAAGACTCGGGTGTCTGTGGTTAGTGACACATGACTAGTGGTGGCTGCTGGGAGCTGGAGTCCCGCGTCTCCGTGCTGTTTGCTGACACACAGCCAGGGTTTCTCACGGCTGTGTTCTCCCATGTTCTGTCATGGTGTTTTGTTATGTTTCTCTCCAGGGATCAAGTTGTAGTACACTCGAATGAACACAGCACGTCCGATAGAGTTTTAGCAGCCAACTTATGATGGTTCACGATTTTATGGCCATTTATATCTTATACAAAAGCAGAAAAAAGAAAGATTTATCCTATGAGAACAGGCTCCCTGGTTTCCTTCGCTGGAGACAAATACATTTTAAAACGACTTCCATAATTCTGTAACCATTTAAATGCAGATTTTCCTTGAGACGGAATGATTTCCAAACCATTTTACTGCAAATTAGCCTTTTTCTAATTCATAGAATCATATCATAGCATAGCATAGCATATCTGTCTATCTGTCTGTCTCTGTCTGTCTTTCTGTGTCTATCTATGTATATAACCATCTGTCTGTCTGTCATTCTATCCGTCTGCTTGTACCTCCATCTCTGACTGTCTGTCTTTCTGGCTGTTTTTCCATCTGTGTGTCCTTCTGTTTATCTATCTCCCTGTCTGACAGCTAAAACTTGGTCAAAAGCGAATAAATCCAAAAAACTGGAAATCTATATTAGAATGGCGGAAAAGATAAAAGATATCAAGGTTTTGGAATAGACGAGTCAACGGTCAGACCCCAACCCAGTTGAAATGCTGTGGCGGGACCTTAAGAGAGCTGTGCAGAACCAATGTTCTCTCTGAGGTTCTCTAATGTTCTCTCTAATGTTCTCTCTAATGTTCTCTCTGAGGTTCTCTCTGAGGTTCTCTCTAATGTTCTCTCTGAGGTTCTCTCTGAGGTTCTCTCTAATGTTCTCTCTGAGGTTCTCTCTAATGTTCTCTCTGAGGTTGTCTCTAATGTTCTCTCTGAGGTTCCCTCTGAGGTTCTCTCTAATGTTCTCTCTGAGGTTCTCTCTAATGTTCTCTCTGAGGTTGTCTCTAATGTTCTCTCTGAGGTTCTCTCTGAGGTTCTCTCTAATGTTCTCTCTGAGGTTCTCTCTGAAGTTCTCTCTAATGTTCCCTCTGAGGTTCTCTCTAATGTTCCCTCTGAGGTTCTCTCTGAGGTTCTCTCTAATATTCTCTCTAATATTCTCTCTAATGTTCTCTCTGAGGTTCTATCTGAGGTTCTCTCTAATGTTCCCTCTGAGGTTCCCTCTGAGGTTCTCTCTAATGTTCTCTCTGAGGTTCTCTCTAATATTCTCTCTAATATTCTCTCTGATGTTCTCTCTGAGGTTCTCTCTAATATTCTCTCTGATGTTCTCTCTGAGGTTCTCTCTAATGTTCTCTCTGAGGTTCTCTCTGAGGTTCTCTCTAATGTTCTCTCTGAGGTTCTCTCTGAAGTTCTCTCTTATGTTCTCTCTGAGGTTCTCTCTAATGTTCTCTCTGATGTTCTCTCTGAAGTTCTCTCTAATGTTCTCTCTGAGGTTCCCCTTAATGAACTTAAACAATGGTGTACGAGACTGATAAAGTCATACAGAAAATTATTACTTGAAACTATTGCTGCTAAAGGTGGATCCACAGGCTATTAAATTATGGTGGGTGGGGGTGGGGGGGTACTAAGTATTGGCCTCGTGATTTTTTATTTTGGACTTAATTTTTGTTACATAAATTATGGCACTGTTCTTTGCCTGAGGTTGTATTTATCCGGTTCTAAGCCCGCTATGATCAGATGATTTTTTACACAAAAACATATAGATTTAAAATATTGGTAGTAAGTTTTGAACACAAACGTACATGATAACAGGAATGCACTTGCTTTTGCACACTTTGCCCCATCAAATGTAGCTAACAGTATGAAACTGCTTTTTAATTAATAAAAATGACTCGTGTTTGCAAATTGCTGAAGCACAAAAGTAATAAACACGTCCCGACCTTGGTGTTATTGGAAAATACTAAACTTTGGAGGGCTAAAATGCCGCATTACACCACCCCAGTGCGTTTTTATTTCTTAGGTACGTCCACGGAGTGAAATGTACTGTAGGTCAGTAAATCAGTAAATCAGTGTTGCTGAAATTGTTAGCAACACTAAATAGCCTTACTAGCTCAAGCTAGCTCAAGCTGGGAATGATAATATAAGAAATCACACACACACACACACACACACACACACACACACACACACACACACACACACACACACACAAACCAAGCAAGAAAATGATACAGGAGCAAATTGGCTTTGGGCAAAGGCAGAACTGAAGGAAATGATACACAGGGGCTCGGCAGAAAGCGCTATACGCAATTTAATACCGGAGATACGAGAGGGCGGAAAAACAGATATAGTAGTGAAAGGACACGGGGATCGTGCATGAGGAAGGACTCTGGGATGCAGCATGCAGCACCTCCCTATGGATTTCGCTTCTGTTTTGTATTCCAGGAAGCTCTTCCTTCATTTTCAGCCTGGCGAAAACAGCAGGAGTGATGGCTGAGCGGAGGAACAGAAGGAGGGAGCACGGTGTCAGGGCCGTGAGAGGGAAATGAGGCTGATTACCATTTCAGCACACACACACACACACACACACGCAGCTTTCAGAAATGTCAACAGTGAAAAAGTTTAGGGTCAAAAGGAATTTAATTTAAAAGTGGCTCAGTGTTGCCAGGTCCTGCTTTCCAGTACAACATTGGGGATTGTTTTGTACGATTGCTGTAGGCTGTTTCGTTTCCTTTTGTCTGTTTACAGGAACGAGTTCGTGTGGGTGGACTATGAGGACTGCAAGTTAAGTAAAATGTTAGAGAGAGAGAGAGAGAGAGAGGGAGAGAGAGAGATCGCTCAAATACACAGGCATGCATGCAAGACAGATCACATTCTTTTTGTTCTTTTTAGGTTTGCTTAAAAAAATAAAAAAAAACTAATTAAATGGCACAGTGGCTTAGAATTTAGCTCTGTCGCCTTGTACCTCCAGGGTCCGGGTTCGATTCCCGTCTCTGCGTGCATGAAGTTTGCATGTTCTCCCCGTGCTTGGTGGTTTTCCTCCTGGTTCTCTGGTTTCCTCCCACAGTCCACAGACATGTAGGTTAGGCTAATTGGTGTAGTGTGTGAGTGAGTGTGTGAGTGTGTGGGCGCTGCAGTGGATTGGCACCCTGTCCAGGGTGTACCCCGCCTTGTGGCCTAAGTCTCCTGGGATAGGCTCCAGCACCCAAGTGACCCTGAATACAGGATTAAGCGGTTTAGATGATGAGTGAGTGAGTGAGTGGGTGAGTGAGTGAGTGAGTGAGTGAGTGGGGTCGGTGTGCGTGGGGTTGCATGTTCTCCCCGTGCTTGGTAGGTTTCCTTCCACAGTCTAAAGATTTGGCTAATTGGTGTTCCCAAATTGCCCGTAGTGCGTCTCTGCACAGATTCGTGTCGGCGACACATCGAAGATTTGCTTAAATGAAAGCATTGTTAAAACTGTCCATTTGGGTTTGTCAGGTAAAATAAAAGTTCTTATATCTTTTATAACGTGTCACTTTTACCACTAAAAGAATATGGAAATGACGTCACATATTTTTATTATTATCTATATATAGATTTTTGGTCAGAGAGACAACCGAAAACAATCAGAAAAGCATGTGATCGTGTGTATCTGTGCTATTTCTTTTCCTATGTGAGATTTTTTTTTTAATTATTCTTTAGCTTAGTCATGTTTGTATAGTTGCTTAAAATGATATAAAATTCAGTTCATCAGATTGCACAGTGCTGAGCCAACAAATGTGATGAGCAGTGATGAGCAAAACAAATAATGGCTAAAATACTCTGGGTTTTAAAGGATACAAAACAACAACAAGCCTGTGCTGCCTCTTAGTATCAGTATCAGTATCACTGCATTAACACTTCATAATACACCAAACTCTTTGGAGAATTGTGAAACATGAAAACAGCTTTAAGATTGTGTTAAAAACGTCAATCAATGTCTTTTTTTTTTTTTTTTTTTTGCCGTAGCGTAGTCACTGGTGTCAGCATTTTGTACCAGCGCTCTCAAGATTGAAAGTACTTTGCAATAGAACATTAAAACTTTATCTTCATTCATCTTATGGCTATAGCTCTTATCCCGTACAGGATCACGGTGGGCCTGAGGCTTCTCTCAGGAGACTTTGGGCACGAGGTGAGGTACACCCTGAACAAGGTGCCAATGCATTACGGGGCACACATGCCCACTACGGGAACTACTATTTGGGAACGCCAGCTAACTTAATCTGCATGTCTTTGGCCTGTGGGAGGAAACCGGAGTACCCGGATGAATCCCACCAAGCACGGGGAGAACATGCAAACTCCACGCACACAGACCCCGAGGTGGGAGTCGAACCCTGTATATTTTTCAAAGTTTTGCTTTGATACTAGATGGATAAAACAATTCAAGGCATTCTGTTACAGAAAGGGTTCTTTTTGTGTAAGTCACATCAATCAATCCTTGATTATTTTCCCAGAACATCACGTTGCCGTCAGGTTCTATTCCTTTTCCTCCTGGCAGAGGTATATTTCCAACTGAATACAGAATACCCAAATGCTCCAGAACATTAGTATCAGTGTCAGTTTCAAGACACACACACACACACACACACACACACACATCTCTCTCTGACTGAAATCCAACCCTGTGAACATTCTTATTTCTGAACATTTCCAATCACATTACATACAGTACACATCACATAGAGACTCGTGCGCTGTCTGAATTACGGAGGTGACTCTGGAGGTCGTCCGTTCGACGTCTAAATGTTTCACTTCCTCTCTCAGTCATTATTAAAGCGCAGCCATCGCTTTAGGATACAAACAGTCAGACCACCAGAGAAAGACGAAGACTCTGCTCGCTGCTTCTTTCTCCTCGTGTCTCTCTCTCTCTCTCTTGAAATCCTCTCCATGGTTCGATAATTGACCCCCTGATTGCCTTCCAGTCGATTTGCATTCCCTCTGACTCGACTCAGAGGCTGCACTGTAAGGACCTGGACATCAAACGGAAACGTCAACATTTTGAGCGATGCGATGTGATGTGTTTATCTGCTGCTTTAAATGAGACTCCGGATTGTAATTACGGAGTCGAGATAATGAAAAATGGATAATTCTGTACGTAATAAACTTTTCATTGTTTGAGTAGAGAAGAGTGGAGCAGATCGAATCGCGCAGCAAGAGACGGAGGTGCTGTAAATCAGGGAAAGACTGTATTGTAAAAAGGTGCATAGTTACTAGTAGGGCAAGAGAGGTGAGCTGGAATTGATTCCTTTTACAACTGTAGTGTGATTTACTGCAACGTTTTCCAGGAACATACTGTAGATCGAATGAGCAGCTAAAAGGCTCTCAGATTCATGTTTTTAACCTGTTTATCTGTTGAAGGTTTACCAACATCGTGTCATAATGGCCTCATTCAGACTGCTGGCAAATCCGATTTGCTTCAGAAATCTGATCTGATCTGATGTGAGTGTCCGCAATGTTATTTGAAAGTGAGCAGATCGGATTTGGCTCTGTTCGGACTGGCAGCCCAAATCTGACACACTGCCACCTGTGCATAAGCTAATGACCAAAAACGTCAAAGAACTGCTGAAGCAATGTTGTAAAGAAGAAGCGGCCAAAATTCCTTCCCAATGATGAGGAGACGGATAAAGCCATCCGTTATTGCTACTAAAGGTGGGTCTGCAAGCTATTGAATCATAGGGGGCCTCAGTATTGCCCACATGTTTGTTTGTTTGTTTGTTTGTTTGTTTGTTTGTTTGTTTGGCTTAATTTTATTATTATTAGTATTATAAATAATAGCATGATGAAAAGCATGTTGTTATTCATCTAAGGTTGTATTTGACAAATCAGATGATTTTTATTATATTTTTACACATGCACACATAGAATTCGGCAGCACAGTGGCGTAGTGGATAGCATTGTCGCTTTGCACCTTATGGATCTGGGTTCAATTCCCACCTTGGAGTCTGTGTGCATGGAGTTTGCATGTTCTCAACGTGCTTGGTGGGTTTCCTCCGGGTACTCCGGTTTTCTCCCACAGTCAAAAGACACGTAGGTTAGGTTAATTGGCGTTCCCAAATTGGCCGGAGAGTGTGCCCCAAGTACCCCAAGTCTCCTGGGATAGGCTCCAGACCCCCCGCGACCCTGAGTACAGGATTAAGCGGTAGGGATGATGAGTGAGTGAGTGGCGTAGTGGATAGAATTGTCGCTTTGCAATTCATGGGTCCGGGTTCAATTCCTACCTTGGAGTCTGTGTGCAAGGAGTTTGGATGTTCTCCCCATGTTTGGTGTGTTTCCTCTGGGTACTACGGTTTTCTTCCCACAGTCCAAAGACATGTAGGTTAGGCCAACTGGTGTTCCAAGTGAATGGGTGAGTGTGGGAACAAAATACGAGGGATTGGAACCCCATCCTGGGTGTACCCGGCTTCATGTTCTAAGTCTCCTGGGACAGACCCCAGAGCCTCCGCGACCACGTATACAGGATAAAGCGGTGTAGACGATGAGGCGACGATGACATAGATTTAAAACTTTTACACATGACCGTATCTGCAGTATACTGTATGCTGCAGTAATGACTCTGCCTGCAGCACAATATTTCCTTATACTGTATATCTCCTTGTTTCTGTATATTCCTTCTTGCTTCGCCTGTACTGATGCATCCCTGCAAAGTGCGATCAGACATTTTGCCCTCTGTCCAAAGACTATCCTCATCCGTTTCCATACTGCGGTTAAGCCTGGAGCTCTTCCTGTAAAAAAACACTGTTAATTTAGTTTCACGGAAAATTCAAGGGCATGCCTTTTAGTTACGTAGCGTAATAGGGACAAAAGCAGAGCAAAAAAAAAAACTCTCCACGACCTCCTGAAGCACAATGACGTACTTTCCCACAAAATTATATTTCATCTCTATTTCTTTCATCATCTCCCTCCTCAACTATTCAACCAGTTTTCACCATGGAATCATACAGTACGTGTCATACCTGGTGATCATGTGGACTTGAACTTTCACATCGGGTTGTGAGCGACATAATGGACGGTGTGTAATCCGATTCGAGCGGGTAGAGCGTCCAGACTGAGACACATCTTTAGGAATCCGATCTGAGTCTGATTTCAAACCACATCTGGATATGGTTCAGATCAGATATTCAAAAATCACATTCATTGTGATTTTTTTTTTCCTTTTTACTGTTTAGACTACATGAAAACAATCTGATTCCAAACTGATTCCAATTTGGACATGCCCGAAATCGGATTTGAGCTGGCAGTCTGAACAAGGCCAATGTTTCTCAGGATAAAGTAAGTTCCAGTTCCTGACTCACACTTACACCTCTAATGTGAACAGCACTTCTATGCTTTTGGGTTGCTGCTATTTGCTTGAGACACATCTTTACGAATCTGATCTGAGTCTGATTTCGAATGACATCTAGATGTGGTTCAGATCGGATTAGCAAAAATCATATTCAATGTGTTTTATTAGTTTGTTTTTTGCTGTTCAGACTATATGAACGCAATCTGGTTCCAAACTGATTCCAATCTGGATATGCCGGAAATCAGATTTGGCCTGGCCGTCTGAACAAGACCAATGTTTCTCAGGATAATGTTGGTTTCAATTACTGACTCATACTGACACCTCTAGTGTAAACTGCATTTCTATGCTTTTTTTGTCGCTGCTATTTCAAAATGATTCAAATTCAAACGAGGATTATGCATGCTATTTTGAGTCTTTTTATCATCTTGACACTCTGAACTAGCGTAGGAGTTCAGCAATAAAAGAAAGAAAAAAACAGAAAAATCCTCCATCCGTCAACCTCCACTAGTTCCTCGACAACAACATCGAGTGATTCTGACTCAGTAAAACAGCAGCCAATAGAAAATAAAAATAATAGAAAAACATTTCCAGAGACATGGATTCACAAACCTGACATTTAACAGCGAGGAGAAACTGAAACACACATATACAAAAACAGAATTCAGTGCATTACAAAGCTCCAAATTCCAGCATCTGACCTTCTAACTCTAGTGCTAGTGGAAGACAGTTAAAGTCGATGAACGTGGTACTGTACTTTCAGGAATTTGGAAATTGCTTCCAAGGATGAACAATAATTTTGGAGGTGGGCAACTTTATTTTCTAAGGTTCTTGGCCCTGATTTCTTTTGAGTTTCTAACGACATCTAACAAAGAGGCACTGAGTTTGAAGGTAGGCCTTAAAAAACATCCAAAATACATCTCCTCTATTTGTATCAGAAGCCATGACATCATTTTCAGGAAATTTGCTGCTTAAAGGCACACACAATTATATACGTGTGGAAACTTCTGGCCCACTGGAACCGCGAGTTGCATCATCTTTAAAAGTAGAAGTCCTAACTGACTTGTCAAAACTTTAGCTTTTAACATTAAATCTGTCAAGTGTATTTAAAAAAAAACAGTTTTAATGACTTCAACCTACTGTAAACGTCTGTTCACTTTCGACTTCGACTGTATCCTGTGCTTGAACGAACATGTGCAGGTTTAAAAGCTTATAAAGCATTTACCTGTCTGTTAAATTTATTGCAAATATTCCCCATTTTTCTTGGTTTAACATCACATATTGTGCTTCGCCGGTTTTTATATAGCAGAGCTTTGTATTGAATAAACGAAACCGGGATGAGCCGGAATGCAAGGAGTAGATTTTCCTCAGGGTGAAAAAATAAAAAGTAAAAAAAAAATCCGATACGCTCCTTCCATTAGTTAGCAAGTAAGGATCTACGGTATAAGTGTATGCTTACAGTAGATAATCACTAATAGCTAACATATGTTGTTCTTGTCTTGTGTTTAATGGTTGTCTGAGTGCTGAGAGAGAGTGCTTGTCTGCCCGCTTGTCAGACGAAGGCTCCAGCCGGACCAGACTGACCTAGTTGTGCAGTTGAAATTGAAGAATTACCGCCCGGCATAGCCGGAGAGCTGGGTGCTATTGCAGGCACACAAGGCAGAACAGCCATGAGTGCTGCTGTAAAGGAAAAAAGATTGAGTGTGTGTGCGTGTGCGCATGGGTGTACGTATGTGTCAGCTACCAGGGGAATCTGAGAGTGCTGCTTACATATGCATGAAGGTTTCCAAAACCTGAATGTTTCACATAATTTTTCTTTTCCTCGCCTAAAGGAAGAAAAAAAAAAAAATCCTGCGGAATCCAAATGATCCTAGAGCTGTTTTTGCAACTGTACAAGTCATGTGAATGTACACGAACATCTTAAATAATAATAATAATAATAATAATAATAATAATAATAATAATAATAATAATAAATGCATCCATGTTCATGTATTTTGTGTGTGTGATAAAGTGAGATGCTTAAAGGCACTAAGGGAAAGCATAGCCAGCCAGCCAGCGGTTGCCGCGGCGCCCAGCCTCTTGTCTCCAAGGTGACAGCGGAAAGACCAATCGCATCTGACTGCAGGAGAGATAAAGCATTAGAGAAGCCATGTAGCGATGATTTACTCCAATGTGATTGCTTTATAGGGAGACTTAGATCACCTAATGATGGAGTGAGAGACAATAAAAAGAAAGAGAAAGGGTTTAACATCTCCTCACGTCACGTAGCCCCGAGAAGCATCCTAAATGAAACATTGGAACGACTCCACCAAAAAAACCTTCATTACCCTCTTTGACCTTTTACATCCCAGAAAGTGGAGGAAGTGGATGATGGAAACACCAGGTTCAGGTTATCTCTCTCTCTCTCTCTCTCTCTCTCTCTCTCTCTCTCTCTCTCTCTTTCTATCTCTCTTTCTTTTTTCATAAGGCCTTATTGATCCATTGAGAGAAAGCGCTAGAAAAGCACTTGTGTGCTTTTCTGCTCAGCTCAGCACAATCATACGCTGAATGATATACAGCTAGCTTGTGTAAGGCATGTCAGCCACCCGGTGCATAGGATTTATCAAACATCCATGCAGCTTGTACACACACACACACACACAGACAATATGACATAAAATATTTCACATGAGTCATGATTGAGAGTTTGTGGATTGTAAGAGAACAACAGTAAGAGGTAAAAGAACACAGACATGAAACCCGAGGGAGAGCAAAATAACAAAACCTAGCTTTGAGGAATTGCTTTGGGTTTCAGTCCTGGCACCAGTTACACCAGAAAAACACACTACATAAAAGCTGATCAACCAATCAAATTTACTGTATGCTTCCGTACCACCATGACACCAAGCTTACACGATATGACCCGCCGAGAATTATGACAAATATGTGACTTTTTTATGACAAATATGTGACTTTGATCTCAGTATAATAATAATAATAATAATTATTATTATTATTATTATTATTATTAATGTAAATAATAATAAGTACAGTAGCTGACCACGTAACATGCATTAACAGATACCTACAGTACATTACTGTTCATTCAATCCATGACCGAAAATCCAAATAAATGAACAAAAATCGCAATGACAGGATGTTCCTGAGAATCAACATTCACTGCGTGTGGCGTGAACATCTCCCTCCGCTCCCGTCACCAGAGTCCATCATAATTTTATGTCTGTGTCTGTTCACAATCTGGTGCGTCATTCAACCTGTCAATCATAAAATCATGAATGCAGGCTACTCTCGGGGACTTGAATCTAAAAGAGTCAATCGTTTGAAGGTAAATATTATAGTCTTGTGGATATAAAATAGTTTTATTTTGTCTATTTACAGTACAGCAACAAGGATACTGTTTGCATTGTAGGCTGATTGGCTTTTCAGATTGCCTCTAGTGTAGGATTAAGTGTGTGTGCTTGTGCCTTGAGGTGGCCTGTTGTGCCTGTTTTGTGCCCTGAGCTCCCTAAGAAAGGCTCCAGGCCCAGTGCAAGCCCTATACAGGATAATCAAGATGGAAAATGGGTGGATGGATGTTGACAACTAATCCTTATAAAATTTTTTAGCTTCATATTCATTTCGGTGTCTGTATCTGTAAGCAACTGCAAGGTTTTATGATACCCTCATCTAATATACCTAATATATTTACTATATTCAACTCGGCTCATTATCAAGCTGTTTATTGGCACAGAGCGCAGAAAACACTAATCAGATGTATGGGGTTTCCAGCGCTGGGACTGAGAAAACGCTGCCCTAGATTCAGCTGAAACTAACAGAGAGTGTTTGCTAATATCCTCATCAGGCTTCAGTTTCTTGGACAATCTTTCTCTATAATTTAATTCAGTTGCTCTCTTATTATAACATACTGTGTTTTATGACTGGTCTGGTCAGAGTGTGTCATAATGGACATTTCTTAATATTTCTCACACATAATGTTTTTTTTTTTTGTTCTAATGAAGACCCTATAGTGTATTGGTCATGGAATTTCATATTTATTAAAAACAAACAAAAATTATATATACTGTGTTACTGTATAATAGGTAACTACAGGTTACCATAGTGGCAATAGTATCCATTGTTGATTGTTGGTCTACCAGCTTCTCTGATCTTTTCACATTTAAACACACTTATCAAATACCTATTTGGGGTAATAAAAAAACCCTCAATGGGTGTTTACGCCGTCTCGAAGAAAAAGTCTATATAAAGCAATAAAATTATATATTACCTATAATAATCCTATAATTGTCATATAATAATCTTATTAAGAGAACTATAATATAAGTATATTTATCCTATAATATAAGTATATCTTTTTCCTTTCTTCAGTGTAATCTTCTAATCTTAAACTGCAAAGGTTTCTTTCTTTTTTTTTTTCCTTTTTCATTTTGCACTAGAAGACTTACTGTACTTAGAGAATGAAATTAACTTTTAATGTCATCTAACAACTAAAACACTAAATGTTGGTTTAATTTGGACAAGAACTAAGTGCAGAATTGTTTGGACTAGGAAGGTCTGCACACTAATCATAAAACCATCCCAAAATTTTGAGTCCAAAGACTGCGAGTTCCTTTTAGAAAACAGAGGAACAGAAACGTTGCATTGTGTGTAAATTTAGACTGAACTCCACCTACCACAGAGCACTGCCATTATAAAACAGGAGTTGTTATAAAATCCCTGTAAATGTCAACAGCTCCTGGTGCACACGTACTGTATATAAGTGTGTGTGTGTGTGTGTGCGTGCGTGCGTGTGTGAGTGTGTGTGTGTGTGTGTGTGTGTGTGTGTGTGTGTGTGTGTGTGTGTGTGTGTGTGTGTGTGTGTGTGTGTGTGTGTGTGTGCGTGCGTGTGTGTGTGTGAGTGTGTGTGTGTGCGTGTGTGTGTGTGTGTGTGTGTGTGTGTGTGTGTGTGTGTGTGTGCATGCGTGTAATCAGAAAAGTGAGCGAGAGATTTGACAGTGCAAGCGGCGAGGTAGTAGCTGTTTGTTTTTCAAGGTTACCTGTCAAAGCAATGTTCAGAGGACTGGCACATCCCAGAGTGCACTGGGGCAGAGTGTGAAAAGGCACTGAAGGATGCCGTAATGGAGCTGCACTCCGTCATGCCAAGCTCTCTACAGCAGGTTCTTTGAAGGAGCCTCCCGTCCAATCACAAACACACTTTCCGGAAGCATTATGTCACCAGTAGCCAATCACGAGGTTCTCACTTCACACAACATGGTTTGGGGATTTGGCGCAAAACACACACATGCCTGTTACAGCAGGGATCTATGTGGTTTCTGCACACACTCATGCTCTCTGCAGGGCTATTGCTCAGATAAATATTTTATCTTTCCTATTGTTATCAAGTCTATCACATGCTTAGGGTTCTTAGGCTGTGCTATAGGCTTTTTAAAAACTCCAATGGTGGGCTTTTTTATTTTTCATCATTTTAACATTTTATTCTCTAGGATGACTTATTCTGATAAGTAGATTTGTAGATTTTTCATTAGGTGCAATGTGTTTTATTAATGCGCTAGATTTCTTGTTAAGTGCTCAAATTCTATAAATGTTCTCATATATATATATATATATATATATATACACACACACACAAAAAAATAGTTTTGATTTGTGATTTTATCAAATGTGCTAGAGCTCAAATTCACCATGTTACCTCTAAAAGCAAACTATATGGGATAATTTTTGATAAGAATTTAGCCACTGAATCAGTAAAATAATCTAGCTATTTTAGTTAATCTGGCAAAAGATTTCATGTAATCTGGTAAAAAATATAATATAATGCTATTTTCTGAGGTAGATTACAATGATAAGTAATTCGTATATCATTTATATCACAGCGACAAGTGTCTAAGCTGTCTAATACTAGTGTCTAGTACTAATATTTAAAAATGTAACATGAGGAAGTTAGTGGTAAACTAGCTACTTATGTGCTAATTATGTAAAGTAGAGTATTTGTTTCCCCCACAATCAGTGCTTCAAATAGCACTAACTATATTCTAGGTTAGCTAGTTCTAACAATACCTCAGTAAAATTATAGTACAGCAGTAGCGAGGAATGATTGTGCTAACATTACCTCAGTAAAATTATAGTAGAATGGTAGCAAGGAATGATCATGCTAATTTTACCTCAGTGAAATTCTAGTATAGCGGTAGTGAGGAATGATTATGCTAACATTACTTCAAAAAAAGTAAAGTATACCAGTAGCGAGGAATGATTGTGCTAACTTTACCTCAGAAAAAGTATAGTATAAAGGTAGCCAAGAATGGTTGTGCTAACATTACCTCAGAAAAATTCTAGTATAGCGGTAGCAAGGTATGATTGTGCTAACATTACCTCAGTCAAATTATACTATAGCGGTAGAGAGGAATGATTGTGCTAATATTATCTTAGCAAAATTATAATATAGCTAGCTGTAGTAAGGAATGATTGTGATAACATTACCTCAGTGAAATTCTGGTATAGCAGGAGCAAAGAATGATTGTGCTAACATTACCTCAGAAAATGTATAGCATAGTGATAGCAAGAAATGATTGTGCTAACTTTACCTCAGTGAAATTATAGTATAGCCGTAGTGAATAATGAGTCACACTGTTCTGATACTTCAACAATTCCCTGATGAGGGTTTGCAAACATCTTTTTTTTAATAGCACGTAGTACAACATGGTGGTAATGGTGTAGCAAAACCTGGATAGTGTGGGAAAGAAGCGAGGTCAGAACAGCACAAGGACATGAAGGTGTTTTTAATTCGAAAATCATGAATATTTATAGAGTCCTGCAGTCCGTGTAAAGATTTCTAGTTATTTTATTTTATACACAGTCGTGGCCAAAAGTTTTGAGAATTACATAAATGCAAATACTGACTGTCATGTAATTGTCGATAAAAGCCTTTGAAACGTATGAAGTGCTTGTAATTATATTTCAGTACATCACAGAAACAAGTATTTGGCAAAACCTGTCGAACATTTGGCCAACATTGTATTCAAATACATATGCGTCAGTACGGAGTTGGTCCACCTTTTGCAGCTATAACAGCTTCCACTCTTCCTCGAAGGCTGTCCACAAGATCTTGGAGTGTTTCTGTGGGAATTTCTTGCCCATTAATGCTGCAGGGCATTCATGAGGTCAGGCACTGATGTTGGACGAGAAGGTCTGGCTTACAATCTCCACTCCAGTTCATGCAAAAGGTGCTTGATGGGGTTGAGGTCAGGGCTTTGTGGCACGTTTTTCCACACCAAACTCATCAAACCATATCTTTATAGTCCTTGCTTTGTGCAGTCATGTTGGAATAGAACAGGGCCTTCCCCAAACTGTTGCCACAAAGTTTGAAGCATAGCATTGTCCAAGATGTCTTGTTATGCTGAACCATTAAAATTGCCGTTCACTGGGCATAAGGGGCCTGATTGAAACAGTAATTCAATAATTAACAGGTTTGGCCAAATACTTTTGCCCATATAGCGGATATATTTTGTACAATAAATATTTGGGATTTATTGTAATAATTCAAAGGTCCTCATAAGAATACAAAGGCGTGTGAGTTCAAAAGTGAGAAAGGGAAGAAAGAAAGAAAGAAAGAAAGAAAGAAAGAAAGAAAGAAAGAATTGTTCATTATTCTCTGACTGTGAGCTGAATTCTGGGCTTAACACCATGTAAGCCAGACACTTAGCGGATCTCAGAGGATATTCACATAGCTCAGCCACACAGACACATACATCCCTGTGTGTGCCCTTAAAAAAACTAGCTAGAACACTCATTCTCACACATAAACACACAGTGTAGAACAAATCCATCTCTCTCTCTCTCTCTCTCTCACACACACACTCGTATAGTTAAACGGCATGCATTAAAACAAGAGCAAATCATACTCTGTCAGGAGGCTTCCTTGTAAAAGAGACAGGATTAAATTGAAATGAAAAGAGTAAACGAGAGGCACAGTGGAAGAAAAGAAAGATGGCACCGACAGGATGATTGGTTAAATCAGTCTCTACTATCATGTCTGTGTGTTGGCATATACTTGATATGGAGTATTCATGTTTGTAGATTGTCTTCTCGATTTCACTCCAAAAATATCGTCCTCTTACATCTAACGAAAGTGAGGCGTCTTTAAAAAGTAATCTAATGAAATGAAATTTAGTATCAAGATAAAGACTATATTGAGCAGTAAACAGTAAAACAGGTAATGGAAAATTAAATCAAGTCATTTTATGCCTGGGCAATTTTACAATTGGAGCCCCATTTAGCCATTAGAACGATTTAGGTTTTTCATAATTTTTTAACATGAGTCTAAAAATATCATAGATTTAGCCATTCAAAATATGTCTTAACCATGGCAGGCAGAAAAATCTTTCTTTTTCCCTGAGGCTTTTTTTTATTTTCCCAAGCCTTTGAATTAACAAATAGAGAGCAGGGGTAGCTCATGTGCATTGGTGGCTCAGTGGAAAGTTTCTCGCCTGCCATAGGGAAGGCACGGGTTCAGTTCCCATACAGTGCCCAAACACCAGCCACTGGATGCAGTGCCGATCCTAAGCCCGGATGGAATGGGAGCGTTGCATCAGGAGGGGCATCCGGTGTAAAACCTATGCCAATTTTTATGTAAATTGAATGGCCTGCTGGCCCGTCGACCCCTTGACTAAAGCAGCTGAAAGACCAACAAACGGAGCAAGTGTAGCTCAGTGATTAGAGCATGGCACTGCTGATTAAAAGGTCACCCCACCTCCACCAAGATTCCACTGTTGGGCCCTTGGGCAAGGCCTTTAACCCTCAACTGCTCGGATATATAATGAGATAAAAATGTCAATCGCTCTGGATAAGGGCGTCAGGTAACACAGAGAATACCTAGCATCATGCTAACAGCATATGATATCAAATAATATTAATTATTATTTTATTTCAGTGAAAACTTAGTTTGACAGCAAAATGAGATAAAAGCCATTTTTTGTATTTTCATTCACTTTTGCGAATTCAAATTATTGCCCGCAAGATGCACATGCTTGGCTATAACAAAATATTTTCATTGCAAAACGCTATATATATATATATATATATATATATATATATATATATATATATATATATATATATATATATATATACAGTATATATATATATATACTGTTTCTTTTTTTAAGCAGCTTTGATTTATCACTGATGTCCACCATGGCTTCCAAATGCAGCAAATATCAGCTCTAGTATTTCCAAAAAAATGAACGGAGAGATAACAATTAGGAGATCTGTGATTGCTCGACGTGCAAGAGACGTTTGATTCCTTATTTCCTCTTGACCTCGTGCGGGCCATTCGGGGACAGCCAGAGGCCCGGATGTAGCCCTTGGCTCGTACAGTTCCCAGGTCTGTTGGACGCTATCTGTGAGAGACGCTTTACTAGTTTGTGTACACAGTATAGCAAAGCAGTGACACTGATAACATATCAGAATGACCTCCTACGCAACACACAGCCCCCACACAGACTTAACACACTGATAGGTGGTGACACAAAGCTTGACAGTTTCCTTAAACACACTGTGTTTTTGCAACATCACATTGACAGTGAGGTTGAAACTACAAATCGTAACATAGCGTTGTATTCCAGCTCCATATGATGAAATCTGTTGAAACGAAACAAACTAAGGAGATAAAAGGTTACGGTTTTCTAGCATCCTGTCTTTCTTGCAACCTGCAGTACATAATACATCCAGGTAGGTGATTTTGGCATTTATGGCATATATTGCTACAGTATATATTTATATTGCTACAGTATAGTTAGATATTTTGTCATAAATGTGGTAATCACCATGAAGACTGTAATAATAAACTTAATGTGGTCCTCGACAACGCTGCATGGACATAGCACAAGCTACTCATCCCGAAGGGTAAGGAAATACTCGCAGACGAATGTGCTACCTGCCCTCTTCCACATACATGAGATCTTAGATGTCTACAAGGATCATGTGATTGACGGGAAAAGCAGTGTATGCCCCTCCCACTTAGAGAGCACAGCCAATTCTGGAGCATTTACACTCAGATTTTTTTTTTGTTTAAAGCAGAATCTATTAAATTCCAGTTTTGAAAAGGTTTTGCATCCTATAAACGTTCCTATAAGAGTTTGCATAAATTTGTTAATTAATTAATTAATGTTAATCCTACAGTTGGCAATAAATATTCTTTTAGAAACTGATGATGCTGTAATGTTTAAAACACATGGTCATTTCATACTAACGACTTCAAAAACAATCCATAAATTCTATCAATATGGTGAGTAATTCAATTGGACAAAAGTAATGGCATCCTTTAAGGGTAACGATTAGTGTAGTATACGTTAGTGTATATATATATATATATATATATATATATATATATATATATATATACACACACATATATAACTGAGACAACGGATTTTATCGAGCAGCCTGCGTGGAAGTGAATTATGATCTGAATGTTCTATTTACACACAGCTTCATTCATCTTTTATTATTACAGAAATGCATTCAATTCATCAGCGCGCTTTAAACACAGCTTTGACTGATGTTTTTTTTTATTGGCTAGCCTTTTTCTGGCCCTAACCTGCATAATGATCAAAATGTTCAAGGTTACGATCTAATCACACTTCCTCACACTAGTTTTGATCACGAAGACATAATCAGCATGTTATCGCACAAGTTTGTTGCTTATCCCGACATTTGTAAGCCTTACATTTTACGTACCTGGACCGTTCCGGATTTTAGTGTATGATAAAATCAGAGTAGGCTATAAAATTCTGGGCTGCTGCTTTAAGAGCAAGGACAAACTTTGGCGTAAAATATATCGCATTAGGAAGATAATTGAACGAGGTCCGTCAGATCGTAGACGCGACACCGACTTATTGGATTTGTGTCTCAAAATGATCCTTATTTTCATTTATCTTCCATCGCTTCTCTTTCACGATGCTCCTTCTCCTCCTTTATCACTCTGCTCGGTTTTTTTTCCTACACCAGCGTTCAGCAGCAGTACGCTCACCCCGTCCTCCCTCCTCACCCATTATTACGGCTCTGTCTCATTTATCTACTCCTCCTTCCCTGCCTGTGGAAGTGTTCCCTGTCCCTCGCTCCTGCTTTTTTCTAATTAGCTTAATTCGCGACCTCTGAGCAAACCCCGAGTCAAAGCCGGACGAGAAAAGGAAAGAACGAACAAAGAGTCGCTTTCTGATTTGCGATTTTTGCGTTCCACTTTAGGCCACATCTCCCGCGTTGTTTTCGTCATCATTAGCAAAGGCTTGGGTTCTTTCCTCCTCCATCTCCCACTTTCATCTGTTGTTTTTTTTTTTCCTCCTCTGGGTAATCACTCCCTCAATCTCACGTTTATTGGAGCAGCTCTCGGTCCCAAGAGAGAAGAAAAACTCCCGGCTAATTTGACCCCATTTTCGATCTGTTCATTTCTCTCTCGACTGTTTCTTCGGACGATCCTCTCCTCCCGTCTATCATAGGATTTGTTCAGACGTGCAGATCAAATCCTCTTTTTTCCTCTTTTTTTTTTTTTTTTTTTTTTGATGGCTGAGGCTTTAATGCTGTTTCAAAGAAATAAGATTTTGGTTGACGAATCAGATTTCATGATCACGGATCATGTTGATTTTTCCTGGAAAAATCCAACATGACTTGTATTTTTTAAAAACTTGATTGACGATTGTAATCGACGATAAATCCACTCAAACCTGGATGTTTTTATTAATCAACATTGCAATCTCTCTCTCTCTCTCTCAATCTCTCTCTAACTAGCTAACCGTTCTGCCCTACCTAGCATCAGACATCCTTGCCGTTGCTATAGCAACCGGTTGCTTCTATGCAAACACAGACATATTTAAGCTCTTCACACCTGCTTGCTATGCACGTCTTGTGTCTGGATAGGACCCTGATTCAAAATGTAACTTCACTGCATTAACAGATTGTTTAATCATCCTCCTGTTCCTGGTTGCTGCATCAGATTCTGATTGGAACGTATGTAAAATGCAAATACACACGCACGCGTATCAGACGACTTCCTGTGTTGTTCTATGTTTTGTCGGCTTGAAATAGCAAACGTTTTCATTTGTAATTAAACAGGCGCGCATGGACGGCGTTTAGTTTGATGCGAAATACCAGGATGGGGTGTTTCCCAAATCATATCATTATTAATTTTTTTTTTTTTAATTGATCTGAAATATCATTATGATTTTATCGGACTTTCACAATACTGCTCTGCACGGCATGGTTCGCATCAGGGTACTTCGGACACACCCACGTCTCCTTGACACTATTTTAACACGATTATTATGTAAGAAACCTATTTTTTAAACAAAAAATGTGATTTTTTTTTTTTAATTATGAAATAAATCTAATTTCTCTTCTTATTAGTTACAGGAAATCAGGCTCGCAAGTCAGACAATGACCTGTTTTTACACCTGATTATATTTTTACTTTTTACCTTATCCTTTTGTAGTTTTTTTTTTTTTTGTATATTATTCAATATATATATATATATATATATATATATATATATATATATATATATATATATATCTGGATATATGTTTCTATCTTCATCCTTGAGATGCATTAAACATCCCGGTGTAAATACACTTTAAAGCTGGATTTCATAAATAAATCAGAAGTGCTTCCTTAAGGGTTCCATGGTTAATTAAGACTCTTTTTTTGCTTCTTCCCATCTTCTTAAATAGCGCTCTAATAACTTTTGACCCTTAACCTTTGACCAGCTGTAACCTTTTCGTTGTAACATTTATAAATGATATTTTCTGCTGTAAAGGCCATGAGGACAACTCGCACTCTCTCTCACCCACACACACACACACACACACACACACACACACACACACACTCCTGGGATTTCCTACGTGTGGTTCCTCACATCTCCGAAACCAACCACCACCTATCGTACGATGTAACTTCTTCCTCTGGCAATTTTCTGTGCTTCCAGACACCTATTCCCTCCGTACCGTTTCATCTCTCCGGCTCTACATCCATCCATCCATCCATCCATCCGGCCGATCGGTCTTCTCGCTCCTCCCAACCACACCTCTCCCCTCCCTTACTGCATCGCCACTCACTCTGGATCTCATTGAGATAACCACTAAGCACACGCTAACAATGGACCAGCAGGCACAATGTACACACACACACACACACACACACACACACACATATATTCATACCACTCACACAATTGCACAAACACGCACGCACAGATTTTCCCCTTATTCTGCTTCTCCATTCCATAACAGACATCCAGCTGTAGGGACAGGTGCAAAAAATATAAGTAAGGGTTCACATGCCTTGGGATGGTGCATTTCCCATAATGCCGAGTCCGTGCTCCGCCGCCGATGAGAAAGACACCAGCCTCCTCCCTCCGGTTCCTCTTGAGCTTCACACCGAGAGCGGTCCACACTTCCTGTTCGCTCCTTATCTTCTCCCGTTCCTGCCTTCCCTTTGTCTCTCTCTGTGTCTCTTGCTATCTCGGATGCTTTTTCTCTGTGTCCTCTCTCTCTCTCTCTCTCTCTCTCTCTCTCTCTCTCTCTCTCTCTCTCTCCTCTTGTGAGATGGCTTCTCTCCAGCTGCTCTTCACGGCTCTGCTCAGCACCGCCTGCACACCAGAGTGAGAGGTAGAGGGTGTGTGTGTGTGTGTGTGTGCGCGTGTGTGTGTGTGTGTGTGTGTGTGTGTGTGTGTGTGTGCGTCAAGGAGAGTGAACCTGTGTGCAAGCGTTCCTCAGCATCTTGGGAATGCTTGCATTAATGTGTGTGTGTGTGTGTGTGTGTGTGTGTGTGTGTGTGTGTGTGTGTGTGTGTGTGTGTGTGTGTGTGTGTGTGTGTGTGTGTGTGTGTGTTTGAGAGAAATAGAAATTGTTACAGTGTCCATGCACTGCATGCAATGAGTAAAATATATTGGCTTATGTGTCTCTCTCTCTCTCTCTCTCTCTCTCTTTGTCTTTGTCTTAAAGCTACAGACTCTGCACCAGGAGAAACCCTGGGCTATTCCCTCTCTCTCTCTCGCAATCTCTCACACACACACACACACTCATTCTAATTCCATTGTCAAAGATGTACAGCTTCCAGGGAGCCTCGTCTCTCAGGATGATGTCTATACAGAGATGTGAGACCGAGGAAGCGAGAGAGTCATGAGGGATCCATCCGAAAACAGACCACCAAGGTAACCGTGAATAGTGAATGCTTTCCCATGTGGCATCGCTCCAGACTGCGATTTAAAGAGACGTGAATAGAGAAAGAAGAGAACAGAAAAGTGGAGGGAATAAAGGCAGTAACTGAATACAGGTGGAGATACGGACGGATGGACACAGGGGTGAAAAAGTGAAAAAAACAAAAAAAAGGGGGGGGGGATGCAAGAAACAGGTTGGGGATTTTGCTCATTCATAGGCATCAAAAAAATCTTTAAAAAAAAAATTTATTCACTTTTTTTATAAGGAGTGTAACAGAAATAAGCAATCATTTGTGGTGTTTGTTTTTTTTGTTTGTTTGTTTTTGTAACATCAAGCACTTTTTACTTCTGACCAATCAGATCAAAGCTGAAGTTTTTTTTATTGACTTTTTAATTAAGTTAAAAAAAAAAAAAAACAATTACCAATATATCTTTGTGTGAAGATTTGTTTTTATTTAGGATCTGTGATATCAGAGATAAAGCTACACGTTACATTTGACATTTGACATTTTCAGACTCAGGAACGTCTTCAGGACAAAGAAGGTTATGCGTTGTACTTCCTTGGTAACGTGACAAGCTGCGTATTTTCATCGTAATAGCGTCAATTAGAATGAATTCATCATAGAACGTCTTGTTACAACTAGATTGTATGTGGTAAGAGATTCTTGGAAAGTCATAATTACTTTCGATGTAATGATGTCGGACCAACGTTGAGTACATGACGTTCTGAAGGAGTGACCCTTCAGAGGATGTATTTCAGGTGAGAAATATTCGTATTAATCCGTATCAGTATGAACTGTTAGTTTTGTTTTTATTCCAGCAACTAAGTTGAAACATCATACGGGACTCTAACATAGACCCATGACAGCAAGAGCGCTGAATTCTAACCACTAGTCCACCAGGGACCAGTCCTGACCTCGCTCCAAGCCATTTCCCCATTTTCGGGCCATTAAAGGAGTTCCTGGGAGGCCAGTTCCGTAGGCTGTTGTTGTTGGCCTTCCAGCTGCTCCCGGCAAAGGGTCGCCACAACATTTTACCCCGGGCTTGGGACTGGGACTGCATACAGTGGCTGGGAATCGAACCCGGACCTTAGGCATGGCAGACGAGAAACCTACCAGTGAGCCACCAGTGCCCTCCACCAGGAGAACTGTAACACAATCATTCAGCAACACCACATCCCCGTACAGTCCTGACCTCGCTCCAAGCCATTTCCCCATATTTGGGCCATTAAAGGAGTTCCTGGGAGGCCAGTTCCAGAGGTCCAGACATGATGCAGCCTGATCATGGCTCGGAGACTCTGAGAAAACTTTCTACCTTGATGGAATCCAAGCACTCATAATTGCTTCCTGTACAATCAAAAACCCCAGTTTGAGTCGAACACCTTATATATACAGTAGATTGTGTATTCAAGTATGTTGTGAATCTGTAAAATGATCTCACATGTATCACTTTCAGTACCAAGTCATACATTCAGGCGAAATGATGTTTTAAATCAGCACAAACCCGCTGCTGTGACCATTTTTCTCTTTCAGGTTTTGTTATAATGAAGGAGCTCCAAAATGGTTGTTCAGAGCCAGTCCTCAGGCAAATCATCTAAATTGTGCTCCTAATACGTTCTGTAATAAAAGAAAATATATTACAAGAACAAATTGCATGTCTGGCGGCTTCTTTTGATTATTTGCAATTAGCAAAAAAAAAAAAAAAAGGCCAATCAATCATGAACCTAGCTAGCTTGGAGAGTTGCATCTATATTAAAGGAAAGCGGTGATGCTCTGTGCGCACTGCGGCTCCGAAGGATACTAAGACGAGGCTCGCCTGAAAGCTTTTCCTCACTGGAGACTGTGAAGGACAGCACGCTAGCAAATAGCTCTATCCCACAGAAAACGGACACCGAGAACCAACTCAAACACGGCGTTCTGCAAAATATCATCCGAGCGCAGGTGGGAGGAAAGCACGGGGCGCACGGTACACAATCAGGCCAGCCCACGTCGAACAGTTGCCATGGAGACCATCAAGGTCATGATAAGGTCATACTTCAGATCATACACCAATATGTTTGCAGCTTTGGCTAGAAAGCCTACGAAAAGGCGAGGCATAATAGAGGAATATTAGCACAGAGACCACAGTGTGTGTGTGTGTGTGTGTGTGTGTGTGTGTGTGTGTGTGTGTGTGTGTGTGTGTGTGTGTGTGTGTGTGTGTGTGGTGTGAACATGAGGACATACCAAGGTCATGCTCTTTGGAATTCCATGAATAATGTAGAGTGTTCTCAAGAAGTTACCAGTGTGTGTGTGTGTGTGTGTGGATAACCCCCAAGGTGAGCAAGAAGACGATGAAGAGGATGGACACATGAAAGGAAGATGACGAAGAGAGCGAGGGAGTTCTTAATGACTGATATCATTAATAATTTATGACTCAAATTCAGGAAACACGGCCGCCTGCCTGCAGTCCATCTGTTCCACAGCACCAACCTGCTGCCCATGAACCGTTTCAAACTCAAATCCGTTACCCAAAATCAGACAAGTCGTCCTGCTGGGGAGATGAAATTTCATGTTGTTTCAACATTTAGTTTTTTCCCTTTTACAATAAAAATGATCCATCCTGTTTTTAAGGCAGAGCTTGTCAGTCGTCCGTGTAGTCGAGTGGTACCTTTCAAGTAGGATGAAGTGATCTGCGGCGACAGCACTTTAATCATCCATTTTTTAAAAGGATTTTTTAAATTTCCAAAAATACTTGGTTAAAGTGCTTGATCAGCTTGTGCTTCAAACTGCAGGTTTGGCTTTTGTATCGGTCTTATTCAATGAGCTTGACAGGGAATTACAAACAAGGATTGATTATGTAATTACAGTATATTGCAAATTAACCTACAAGCACCACCACACGTTCTTAAGTTGTACCTGCAAGTAACACATGTTTGAGCATAAAAAAAATACAAGCACTAAATAAAAAATGCGATAAATTTTATACAGTGTTCCACCTCACAAATTTTCGCCAGAAATTTTGCAAGAAATTTGCCCCAGCATATGAAGTCTTTTTTGGAATAAGAGTATCCGTACTGAATAGAACCGAACCAAGTGCTGGGTAAGTTGTGTTTATGTCTGGGAGCTGTTCAAAACTTGTTTGCATCAGTGTAAAACTAAGCAAAATAAAAAATTCAAAAAAATGAAAGCAGCCGGTGCCAAGAGAAATCATAAATTAAGTTTAATGTCTGACGTGAGGTTTAATGTCTATTTATTTCATATTTTACTTCAATCACATCATTCTTTTGATTGTTTTTACATGCAAAATTATTAATATCGTATTGGAAATTGGTGATATTGGTAATATTTGTTAGTGACTGGAACGGATTATCTGCATTTATATTATTTCCTACGGTGGCCAAGAGGTACAAAACAAAATAACAAACACCCGAAACAAAATAACAAATAAATAAATAAATAAATAAATAACAAAACCGAAAACAAAATGAAAAATTCAAAAAGAAAATAGCTAAACCAAAAACAAAATAAACACAAAAACAAAATGAAAAATTTGAAGAAACAAAATAACAAAACCCAAAACAAAATAACAAATTTAAAAAACTAAATAACAAAACCAAAAACAAAATAAAACCAAAAACAAGATGCAAAATTCAAAAAGAAAATAACTAAACCAAAAACAAAATGAAAATTTTGAAAACAAAATAACAAAAACCAAAACTAAATAAATTTTTAAAAACTAAATAAAACCGAAAACTAAATAAAAACAAAAACAAAATGAAAATTTTAAAAACAAAATAACAAAACTGAAAACAAAATGGAAAATTTGAAGAAAAAAAAAACAGAACCTAAAACAAAATAAAACCGAAAACAAAATGAAAAATTAAAAAAGAAAATATCTCAACCAAAAACAAAATAACAAATTTTAAAACAAAATAACAAAACCGAAAACAAAATAAAAACAAAAACAAAATGAAAAATTAGAACACAAATAACAAAACAAAATAACAAATTTAAAAACAAAATAGCCAAACTGAAAAAATATCCGAAAACAGAACGACAATTCAGTCAAATCAGAGAAGCTGGGTGTAGTTTGCAAATGAAATTCTTATTGCTGATTTAAATGCTGTGAGGCTGCAGTACTTCTTGTATGTCTTGAGTGATTGATGTCTCTTGCAATCAGTGATAGGACTTTCATTCACAAACTATATCTACCTTTTCCCGGTTTGCGCTGGTTTCAGCTTTGTTATTCCATTTTGCACTTCGCGGCCACCGTGATTTCCTATGAGAAAATGTGTTTCGCAGTTTGAACTCATCTATGGATTAAATTTGTATGCGATTTTATATAATTTTATATTCACTTCTGCTTTTATATCACATTATACTACATGTGATGGAAAAAATACTGTTTCTTTATGCAGTCAGTATTTTCTATCCCTGTTTTATCAGGTATAAAAGAAAGCACTTTTGTTTAAATGTTAAGTTAAGCCTTTATACCTCACATATATATTATTGCACAGTGAAAATCTTTCTTTGCAGTTTCCCAGTTTGCATGAAAGAAAGGTGTGTGTGTTTGAAGGTGATGGTCAAAATGCTAAAAAAAATAATAAAATAATAATAATAATAATAATAATAATAATAATAATAATAATAAAATAAAATAATCTGTGTCTGATGCTTCAACTAAAGTAAATTCTGTCAACCTCAGAGGCAGGTGTACAAGAAATGTTCCCCATGTGAATAGTGAGATAATTTACGTTGCAGTTGTAGATGAACTGAAGAGTCTGACCATTTTTCTATTTCTCTTTTTTATTAAATAATTCAGTTAGAGGAATTTGAAATTTCTACAGTATAACAGAATGGTGCAATTGAAAATGAGATGAAGAGTGGTCTGCTAGTTTTACAAATGAGAAAAAGGCATCACTTTAAACTAATAAATTAAAAAAAACCTTTTTAGATCCAGCCTCTTGCTTGGTGATGTATGAAATTGTCATTTAAACCCACTTTTAAATCTTGCTTTATTCTTAGCGCTAATCAGAGTTTATTATTTAGAAGACTGTACATGAGTGCCTACTGGGTGACGTGTCTTGTTAGATGACGTGCTGCTGAAACGAGGGACATTCAAAGACCGGTGCCGTTGTCTGGATTCATGCAAAAGCAGAAAGGGTTTAATTAACATCTGAAAGGGTTGAAGCACAAGTCAATGGCCATACACACACATGCATGTAAACACTACGTATTGGATTGATCTGCATGAATAGAGCAAAAACGTATGCAGAAGCACAATCAAGCTTTCTGATTTCACTCCAATGGAGAGCTGAGGCACCACAATGATGACAACGATGATTATAATAGCAGAGTAATTTGCAAGGTCATAATGATTATAGCGAGAGAGAGAGATAGAGAGAGAGAGAGATGCTGTGGCGAGCGATTGGAAGCGAGACGAGTGATGCATGACAGGAGAAAAGGTGAGAGGTATGAGACAGATAAATGAGAAGGGGGAAGGGAAAGAGAAGGAAGGACAGTGGAGTAAAATTAGCTGCAGTATGTCAAACCATCGTGCATGGCTGATCGGTAGGAAATCGAAGGCACAGAGCAGGTCTTCAAATAGACGCATGTTTGATTGTCAAGCAACGTCACGACACTGTATGTAGTTGACAATGTTTTAGAATAGTTATACACTGATCAGACATAAGATCAAAACAACTGACAAGTGAATTGATTACCGTTGGTTACTGGGATAATCAATGCTAACAGTCAGTTCTCGAAGATGATGCTTAGGTATTCCAAAGTAGATAGCATGGGCAAGTGTAAGAGCCGACCATCTTTGGCAAGGGATAGATTGCTATAAGTAGCTTGACAACTGAGTCAGAGCGTCTCCAAAACAGCAGGTCCTCTAGGGTATGCAGTGGTTAGAACATAGCAAAAGTGGCCCAATGAAGGACAACCAGTAAACCAGAGACAGGGTCATGAGAACCCAAGGCTCATTAATGCACCGAAAAACTAGCAGATCTAGCCAGCTCATCTTCACAGCACACCATGAGGTCTTGTGGATCAATAGGACAAAGCTGTTTTGATGGCACAAGGGAGATCTATATAGGTGTTTTTTTTTATTGATAGGGCAGATTGGTGTACTTTCCAAGTCTAAGTCAATTGTGATATCTACTTTCATAAGATTTCCATAAGAAGCCATTTAAACAATTAACAATGACAAATGTTCCGTTTAATTTAAAAGGCTATAGCCGCAAATGTGTTTGAATTTGAAATGCCTAATTTGGCAGGGCTTTTAATTAAGCATGAATGCTTCCACTATAACCGCTGAAAAACCAAAAACGTCCATCCTTCCATTGTCTGTAATGCTTATAGTTTTTAGAGCTAAATGTAAATGTAGAGCAGCGAATCTCAGGGAACTTATGGTACGAGGTAGGGTACCACCCGGATGGGGTGCCAACTCATTGCAGTGCACAAGCAGGTACACATTTACACATCCAAGTCATACACTACAGGAAATTAAGAAACGCCAATCAACTTACTCAGCATGTATTTAGACTGTTGGAGGAAACCAAGGATACCAGGAGGAAACCCACCTAGAACATGTCAAACAGAGTGGAGCCCCAAACAGGTGTGACCCCCCCAACGTTGGAGCTGAGAGAAGACAATGCTAAACATTAAAGCCTGACTTAGGGTTCTGCGTTCGGCGTAGGAAATTCTATGCGCAGAGTCTCTTCGCAACGTGTTTTTGGGTGTACTTACAATGGCGAATGAAACTGAGTGGATCTTGTTGGAGTTAGAGGTCACAGACGCCACTGATTTGCTAAGTAACTCTCAACCCTCCCCTCTGAGAGAGCTCGGCCAATCTGCTCTCTCTAGACCTCCGGCTGCGAAAGGTTGCGGCATCACCCGGGAATCGAACTTGTGATCTCTGATGATAGGGCGAGTACTTTACCACTGCGCCACTCGGGGGCCCAAAGCCATCAGTTCTACAGAAATTGTTCATGTACTTGTATGCCGTCATGATCGTTCTACATAAACTGGAGAAAAAATGGAGGAAAAAAAAGAACGTTTGTTGATTGGGTGGTGTTTTCAGTGAGTAGACATCACTCACTCACCATCTATACCGCTTAATCCTATATTCAGGGTCACGGGTGGCCTGGAGCCTATCCCAGGAGGCTTAGGGCACAAGGCAGGGTGGCAATCCATCGCAGGGCACACACACATACTCACACACTATGGCCAAATTGGGGAACGCCAATTAACCTAACCTACATGGGAGGAAACCGGAGTACCCGGAGGAAACCCACCAAATACATGGAGAACACGCCAACTCCATGCACACAGAGACGGGAATCGAACCCAGACCCTGGAGGTGCAAGGCGACAGTGCTAACCTGAGTAAACGTTTATTATTTTATTTTGTGTAAGGAGTCTCCAGTGTCCGTGCTTTGAACCTCTCCTTCACTGATTATTTTCCTGTAACATCTAACCCCGAAGTGTTTTATTATTTATAAATTTCATCAGCCAAGCTGCAGCAGCTGCTATATACAGTACAGAGCATCTGACAAACCACGGGGTATGTGTATGCGCATGTTAAACAGTTTGTTGTCCTACTTTCCCAGAATAAAACTAATAAACCTCACAGTACGGCTTATTGGAAGGCCATAGTCACACTGATTTGCAGCCTGGGAAATGGCAGAGGGGGGCGGTGGGGGGGGGGGGGTGTTAATTTCTAATATGCAGGTAGAGGATGGAGAGTATGATACGATGTGCTGGAGTGCTGTCGGAAAGTGAAAACCCAGAGAGCTGAACCTTAACCGTCTGATAGCAAAGACGGAGAGATTAGAGATGGCCATGGTCCCTCTCTGATGCACTGCCAGTTGTGTGCATCATCGCGCTCGTGCTTTCAGATAAACACTCGGGAGCCTTGGGAGCTTTGACGCTGCTGAATTTTGACCTGAGAAATGTACGAAACGAATGCAGCCCAAATTTTAATCTTTGCATCCTCATCTTACTGAAGTTGTATGAATCGCTTCCAAAGTGGAAGCATGAGGATGATATGTAGCTGAGCTCACTGTTACAGTCTTTCTTGAAGCTTCAATGCGCGTAATTGCAATTGACTCTTTCAAAATATGCCTTTAATTTGAATGCACCAGCTCCAGCTCCAGACGATGGCTTCTCAGCCAACGGTTCCAGCACCAGTTGGTGTTTCAGTCGGTTCCAAGGATCAGCTCAACAAATGTCCAGTTAACCACAGATTCCCCCAGTCCTTCCACTGAATACTGTACATTCTTATTTTGCTATCACTGCATGATGGCAGATCATGATTAATATCTGCTCAGTTGTGGATGCTGGAACACCAAAATCCATCCAATCACATACAGAAAACTATTCAGGTGTAGTCCAGACTGTAGCACTGTAGTCCAGTGTATGGTTTTGGGTGTAGCATTGGAGAGAGAATTAAAGACAGTGTCAACATTTGATGTCATTGGCAAATCTGTAACTAGCTACAGTACAGTGCAGCGTAGAGTTTTGCACCCCCTTCGTTTCTTCATATTTTGCGTTCAAAGACCGAGATTTCTTGTGTTTTTAATGAAGTTCTGGGACATACTTCTTCAGGCTTTCTTAAGCTCTTTTCTACTTTCATTTTCAGTCCAGTTTGTTTGTTAAGCCACAGAGTCTCCTACTGTATGAATTATTCAAGCATTAAAAAACATCTAACCTAAGTCATGTACCAGTAAGAAACAGGGGCAAATGATGACAGCTGATTATTTATGGTAAAGTTTGTCATATGTAAAATAACTTAAATGGGATCGAGAAGTGGAATATTTGTTTATATTTGACACGGATCCGAGTTTTGCATTTGCCATCAGACAGATGAACAATTCAAATCCAAAACTGTTTGTTCAGCAGCGACCTCGTTTCCCCTCTCGTCTGTTCCAGCCCCTCGGCATTCAGCATCAGCAGTATACTAATCACCGGCCTGAACATCTGTCATCATCGGCACCTGTTTCTTATTGGCTTTGGAGTTTATTAAACAATGGAAAAATACTCAAAATGGCGAACAGGCAAGAGATCAGAGAGATCAAAGATCAAGGAGAGAGATGGTGAATAGGTGTTTGAGTGTCATGTGACATGCTCATCATATGGTCATCATGGGAGGTGGAGATGACTACTTGCTGCAGTGACCTTAGATTCAAATCTGAGGGTTTTTTTTCCCCCTCTGGTGGCTTCATGGTATACGGGTTCAGTTCCCGCCTCGGGTCTGTGTGCACGGTGTTTGCATGTTCTCCCTGTGTGTGGTAGGTTGTTTCCACTAAATCCCCTGGAATAGGCTCCAAGCCCCCCGCGACCCTGTATACAGGTTAACGCGGTATAAATGATGAGTGTTTTACCTCCAATTAAAATGAAAAATTTGATTGAGGCAACGTGTAATACTCCGATTTATTTCTTTTACACATGAGCGAAAGGGGCCTACAGGCTTTTCAAACATTCTGCATCAACTATGGCATTAATATAAAAAGAAGCAGAGGTGTAGTCATGCTGTAATTAATCTGGTATTTTATGCCTGTGTGAGAGAATGAGAAATGCCAAGCGAGAGAGAGAGAGAGAACATGAGAGAGAGAGCGCGAGACAAAGATTCATCCTGCAAATTTGACACTTTTACCAAGTACTCAGCTCGTTTGCACGTGTAAATAGGCATCATGTTCCTCTTTGTAGGTGATAAATGCCAAATTTGCTCTCAAGGACAGCTGTGGAGAACTTCGAGCAGAGCGTTTTTTTTTTTTTTTTTATCCCTTTCAGGATTAGCATGCAGGATTTCCTCACTGCGAGCGCTCGTACATCGACGACGGGTACGTCAAAACAAAACAAAAGGAGAAAAAAAAGGACGAGCGAAGTGTGACCTTTTCAAAAACTGTGCCTGATTGATGAGTCAAAATGAACAGAGGCAGCGCTTTGACTCAGAGGGGCGTTATTTAAAAAAAAAAAAAAAAAAAAAAGGATAGAAAAAAAACGGCTGAAGAAGAAAATAAAAGTTTTGGAATAACAGGATGATGAAACACGTGTGTCAGAGGCTCATAGCGCGTAAGCAGAGACTCTGGTTTATGAACGTGGATCCCAAATGGCAGTTGAGTGCATAGTTTGCACGCTCCATACTTTGGGCTGTGGTTTATGTACGCTTCTACAAACAAAAAGTTGAAACCTTCTTTAATGAGCTGTATGTGTGTTGTGACGCAAGAAGACAGCAATTCAAAACAACAAAATTCCGAAGCAAAGCTATCGTCAAAATGGGCGGAACGCTTGGTGAAGCTGCATCATAGAAAATGGACAGTAGAAATCAGGACTATGTTTAATAGTAAAAGTAAGAGCATTTTCATACACACACATGATGTGATGAGAAATCACAGGATTGGGACTGAACAGTTGCGTGTGCATAAGGAAACCATTTGTTAGTGCGACCGATGGGAAGAAAAAAGGCTTCAGTTAGTACCCACTGTTCATAGTGCAGTGTTTTGATCTGGGGTTGCTTCAGTTGGTCAGGTGTAGACTCAGCAGTGTTATGTGGCAATAAAATTAAGTCAGCTGGCGACCTTAGCGGAAGCAGTGGTAGCTCAGCAGGTTAAGGCTCTGGGTTACTGATCAGAAGGTCAGCAAGTCACAACTTCAGCTCGTCCAAGATACCCATGTTGGGTCTTTGTGCAAGTTCCAAAACCCGTTCTGCTCCAGGACCAGCGTGTCATATGCAAAGAAAAAAATCTAAATTGATTTATGTGACAAATAACTAAAAAACGTTTTCCTTCCCGGATAACATGGGAAATATTCCAGGACTTGAATTGTGACAGAATTGAGACTTAGGGCGCGAGGCGGGCTACATCCTGGACAGGGTGCCAATCCATCACAGGGCACACACCCATACACCCACTCATTCACACACTACGGGCAATTTGGGAACGTCAGTTAGCCTAATCTGCAGGCATTTGGATTGTGAGAGGAAACCGGAGAACCTGGAGGAAACCCGCCAAGCACGGGGAGAACATGCAAACTCCATCCACGCAGAGACGGGAAACGAACCAGGACCCTGGAGGTGCAAGGCGACAGCTAACAACTACGCCATTCAGTAATAATAAATAAGTATGGGTTACATTTGCGCAAAATAATAAAATGAACCAAAGTTTTTAAAGTAGACTCTAGGTTGTTGATTTGAAGTTCTGAGTTTCCAGGTTCAAGCGCCCCCATTGGTGGGTTGGCACACCGCATACTACCCAGCTAGTAAGTCTGGATCGAAAGATAGGAAGGTGGCGTCAGGATGGGGCACTCGGCATAAAACCTGTGCCATGTTGTGTGCGTGGATCAGATGGTCTGCTGTGGCGACTCCTTGACTGGAGAAGCCGGAATAAAGTTTTACACATTTACATGCCTGACAGTTGACAAATTTATCATAAACATGACATCCCGAAGCAGCAGCTATAAACAGCCATTCCCTAACCAGACCTTCTTTTTACAAATATGATACCATATGCATCACAATATGTGGTCAGTGTATAAAAATACACTGAATTCAGAGTTAAGCAGAACAGAAGTTGGAGTAATATGGAGGTGATAACACAGTGCAAGGTCAGGGTTTCTCGAAAGTTGGGTACGATCTCCATGGACTCTGTAGAGACATTATAGCCAAGAATATGTATAAAGCCTTCATCTGAGTCGAGTATAATTTGCCAGAGTGGGGGAAAAAAAAAAAAAACTTCCTTTTCAAGTATGATCTCCCAATACCAGTAGCATCCAGGCAATATCTATAAATGTTAAAAAGAACTTATGGAAATCAGATCTAGACACTTCAACATGTCTTCAAGAGGCAGGAACATCAGAGAGAGGGGGAGAAATTACTGTTTTATTTCTAATTTGGTAGGCCAGGAGGGTATGGAAAGAGAAATTAAAGAGAACATTTTATCTTTTATTTAAGATTTCGATCTTAGGAAGGCTAGGTTAGCCGTTTGCCCTTCCAGAAGTGGCGACCCAGTGGGCTAGTCTTATTTGCAGCAGCCCTTAATAATGGCACCCAGAAAACAGCAGAGCTGGGCGGAGTTGAGCAGAGTCTACCTTGACAAGAGGGTCTCTTGTTATACGAGGTGACAGTAGGGGGAACATCTGATTTCCTTGCTTTAACTGGAAAAAGCGCAAACAGCTTGGGAATGTTTTTCGTTCATGTGAAAACTGGAGATCCATCAAAATGTCTAAAAATGCACAACATTTTTTGCGCAGCAGGTCTCGTTTAAATAGCCATACCAAATAAAATATTTTTCTTATGAAAGTTAATCGGCATTATGATAACTGCTAACCTACTGAACGCCCTCATCCTCAAAGCTCCTATTAGATCAAACCAATTTGCCCACCCGTTGGCTTTTCTGCACTCTCATCCATCTAAAGCGTTTACATGCACCAGTAAGGTTTGCCAGACTGATATTTTTATGTTTTTTGTAAACAGTATTTTTCACGCAAAATTTTGTCATTCAACAGCACTGTTGAGGTTTTGACATTTTCACCTGCAATAAGCAAACAAAAACAAAAAAATCATTTGAATTTGTGACCAGTCTCTTGGCTTGTCTCTGAATACATCGGAATACAGAGCAGCCATGGAACAAATTAGCAGGGCTTTTGGAGTGCTACCAAGAACACCGCAATTATTCTTTATTCTGTTTTGCGCATTACAGAGGGTGAAAACTCGGAATTTATAAAGTAAGGTTTTCTGTTTTTGCAAAACGTTATAACTCCATCTCCCACAGTTTTGTCACAATGAATAAATCAACCCGCAGTTGTGTTCAGAAGGTTAACTTAAGGGTGCAATTTTCTATCAAAAGTTTCCTGGTTGAGTTTTAATGTCAATGTTTTTTGTTTTTGTTTGTTTGTTTGTTTGTTTGTTTGTTTGTTTAGCAAACTCTGCTGTGAATGTGATTTTCAAATTGTAACAGCTAGATGACTGGTCAGAGCAACTCCAAAACTGGAGCTCTTGTGGGATGTTACCAGACTGCAGTGGTCAGGACCTACCAAAAGTGGTCCAAGTAAATATGGTTGGTGAACCGGCGATGGGGTCATAGGCGGCCACGGTCATGTAGCGCGATCCAAAGGAAGAGCTGAACCAAATTGGTCGTTACAAATCAAGTCAGAATGTCCCATCACTCATTGGTTGCATGAGTCTGAGGCAGAAATGAGAATGTCATCTCAGGAAGATGATCCATGTTCGGCACAGGTGAATATTCCTATGGAATGAATTTGCCATGGAGCCAGAGCCACATGGGAAAATGGGAAATTGCTCAAAACCATGGTAATTATCAGGGCAATATACCAAACACAACTCTGCTATCATGGGATGGACTTGAAAATGCAATACTCTTTCGCACTTTGAAAAGAAGACATGCATCCAGAATTGGATATTGAGGATGCGGAGCTTCAGTGGTCAGGTCACTAAGATCTTTTGAACAACCTATTTAAGTCCCTCATTCTCAATTAAAGACCAGAGGTGACAGGGCTTTTTTCAGAACAGTCTCCCGACCCCCATTAAGTCTGCTTCCACTATTGACAGCTTTAATTCAAACCTAAAGACCCATCTTTTTGAATTGGTTTTAGCTGAATCTCAGGTTGCCCAAGGTTTCTTTTCATATTCACTTTTTATTGTTTGTTTGTTTGTTTGTTTGTTTGTATTTTCCTTGGGGTTCCAAAGGGTTGCCACATCAGATCATTTGTTTTTATGCTGGATACTCTTCTTATCCCAGCACTCCCATTATTTTAACATAATTAATGACATAAATAATGAATTATGCAAACACTTAATTTACATCGTTTTTGGAAAGCACGTTGGGTCGACTGTTGTTGTTCTAAATATGCTACACAAAGAAATCGACTTGACATGATCCTGTTAACCCAAAGACATATTTCGTGCGAACATTTGAATGCACCTCTGATTGTATTTGGGGCCAGAAGTTGTAGTTCTTACAACAAAAGACTCCAAAAAGGGTCTTGGTGCAAATGTTCTGATCCATGTCCAAATACGATTACTGTGTTCAGACCTGCCTAAAGGAACCACCCCAAAACAAACCAGAGTTCAATTCAACTGGACTAAATAAGGCAGGTGTGAAAATGCCCTATGCTGTTAATTCTACCTAAGATCAGCTAAATAAATGAAAAACAAATCAGGCTAGCCAATTGTCAAACTTACTATATAGCTAGCAAAGTATCAGTTGACATACTCCTATTCTCGTTACCGCAACACTACAGTTGATATTTTCCCTAGAAAAGGAAAGACAAATCATGAAAATGTGAAAAAAGTTACAAAAATGATTAACACTAACCCCTAACCCTAACTCTTTTATAAACTGTTATTATGTCTTGTGTGCCCAATCCTTAGACACATAAGAATGCCCAAACTTCTAGCCTTTATTTTCTGCCGGGTTTTCTTACAGTACCAAAAAATGGTCCCCTATTCGAGCCCCAGCGCTGTTGGGCCCTTAAGCAACGTTCTATACATTAATTGCCACTACAGGTACAATCGGGTGCCAGGCTCCCAACCCAACCCTACAGTATAAGAAACTGGAACTGAAATGCGAGACACCTCTCCAGGTGTATGGATGGACCCTTACCTCCCTTAACCTTAATACACTGTGGCAACCTTGCAGATGGTGGGACACCAATGGTATTAGAATTACTTTAATAAATTGACGTTGAACCCCTTTGAAACAACATATAATGCTGATAATGTTGTTCATCTATGTTTTGGCAATGAAGTTGATGCCCGGAGTGGTGCTCAACCCCTGGGTTTGATAGTAAGTGTGCGAAATTCTGATCCCAAGTCCACCAAGGGAACCAGCTACTAAAAGCTAAGCTAATGAAATGGACATGTATTGCTTTGGCAAACAACAAGACACCACGAAATAATAAAAAAAAAAATTTTAAAAAAAAGGTGTATTAAACCCTGGGACAGTTATTTATCTGAAGCTACTTTAAAGTGGAGACTTTAAAGAGGAATAAGTGGAGATATAAAGAGAAACTTAAGAGATTTACCAGACTGTCCATCACCTCCATGGATCACTCTTCTCGCCTTTTGGCTACATAGTACTGATAAGAATTTGAAGCTACTTTGTTTTCTGCGTGGTAATGTCCATTTATTAAAGTCAACCTAACTTTCAAAAGCAACATTGTACAAAGGTTGTGTTTTAGGTGAACAACCATATGGCAACATATATACAATGTCAGGGTCCCTGCTGGGTCACATCACTACCAGCTTGAATTTTATTCTGTATATATTTAAAATTCCAACCCTTAATCCAAAAATCTATAATCATATCTACACTCAAGTATGTAATATACCCTTCTAACCCTAATTTATTGAACCCCCTTTCCACAACGTTGAATTTACATACCTATCCACATGTATCCTGTCAGACTACAGGATGCATTTAGGAAACGTATTTTTCTTGAAATATACAGTACTGTACATATGAAATATCCGATACAGTACAGTGCATTGGAGATCCGGGTAAACCCATTCAGTTTCTGAATACTTGAAGATTATCCCAGGAGACTTAGGGCACAAGGTCGGGTACACCCTGGATGGGGTGCCAATCCATTGCGGGTCACACACACACACATACACACACTCACACATTCATTCACACACTACTGGCAATTTGGGACAATCCGAACCAGCATGTATTTGGACTGTGGGAGGAAACCGGAGTACCCGGAGGAAACCCACCAAGCATGGGGAGAACATGCAAACTCCATGCACACAGCCCCAAGGCAGGAATCGAACCCGGAACTTACAGCCGAATCACTTTTTGATTAAAAATAAGGTGTTTCTGCCACCATTTAGGAAAATATACTGTATGTAATATACCCTCGCCATATGGCAAAAGTCTGTCCACACCTGAACATAACTTTCATCCATCATGTTCCAGGTAATAAAACTGCAACTCTTCTGGGAAGGCTTTCTACTAGATTTTAGAGCTTTGGGGATTTGTATTCATTCAGCCATAAGAGCATATGAATGATGTCAGGCACTGATTTTGGGGTGCAGTCAGGGGCACAGTTCATCTCCAAGGTGTTCCCAGTGATTGCTTCATGGATGGCCAAGAGAATCCAAATTGGACAAAGGAGCAGTGGAAAAAGGTGGCCTGGTCTGAGGAAGGACATTTTCTTTTACATCATGTGGATGGCCAGATGTGTGTATCACGTACCTTGGGGAAGAGATGGCACCAGGATGCACTTTGGGAGTATACAAGCTGGCGGGGGCAGCGTGATGCTTTGGGAATAATAATCTACGACTATCTTTGTGACCTGATTTAAGTAGCAGTAATAAAGAAGTGCTGAAATCTCGCTTTCTACCGATCCCCCCCCCCCCCCCCCCCCCTCTCTCTCTGCCTCAGGCACTGAGCCGTACTCAGCCCTTATTCCCTCTAACTTTCTAATAACGTGTCATCCACTTGTTAATGCTCTGACTTCAGGGAAAGCCTGACGAGGACAGCGAGAGGAGTGTGTCTTTCCATAACCTTTCCCCTCTTCTGTCTCCTCTGTCAGTACACACACACACACACACACACACACACACACACACAAAATGGCTACACACTGATGAGATTCTGCATACTGTGGCAGGAGAACTGCCTTGCATACTGCAGAATATCATAGAAGTAGAACACACACACACACACACACACACACACACACACACACACACACACACTTACACACCGTCACATACATTTACATTCAGTTACTGTTCGAACCAGGCATGAGACCGGCAGGAAGCATCAGGAGGTGTATCGATCGCACCTCCGCCTCCACACCCTGCCTCACACACGAACGCATTAACGGCTTCCAGCAGCTCGTTTGTGACACGAGAGAGTTCTCGTGTGTGTGATGTGTTCCGCGGGACACTTTTTCCACTGCGCACCAGGACACGGCGAATATCTCTAATGTTAACTGTCGATGTTTATCATGTATGCATACTGTAGATACTCAAATCTGATTGGTCAGAAGGTAGAGATGCGGAGAGGTAGAGTTTAAAGAATATTAACGTTGATATTGTATTGGTGCTACAGTAACTTTCTTTTTTTACATTAACTTTTTTCACAAAGACCTATACCGCAGATGCTCCAAATAATGGAGATAAACATGTGGTTGGCGGCAGTATAATAATTTTTCATTCACATGATTGAACTGTTAGTTTCTTTTCTTTTTGTGTTGTTTTTACTTGGACAATTTAACCGAATCTTAATTTTTTTTTTTTAAATTTTAACAATTTATCCTGTATTACAGGGTAGCAGGGGGCCTGAAGCCTATCCCAGGGTAGGGGACTAGGGCATGAGGCAGGGTCAATCCAACACACACACACACACACACACACACACACACTGTCATTCACACATTATATACAATATGGGATTACCAATTATCCTAATCTGTGGAAGGAAGGAAACTGGAGAACCCTGAGGAAACGGGACTCGAACCCTTGACTCTGGAGGTGCAACCACGACGCTACTGTGCCGCCTTGACTCTCCATCACTTTCTCACTCACTCATTCATCGTCTATACCTTATATTAATCCTGTATTCAGTGTCACGGGGGGGGCCTGGAGCCTATCCCAGGACACTTAGGCACACACAAGGCAGTGTACACCATGGACAGGGAGCCAATCCATCACGGGCACACACACATACACATACAGTACTGTACTCACACACTCATTCACACACTACAGGCAATTTGGAAACGGCTATTAACCTAACCTACATGTTTTTGGACTGTGGGAGGAAACCGGAGTACCCGGAGGAAACCCGCCAAGCACGGGGAGAACATGCACACACAGACCTGGCTGGGAATCGAACCCAGACCCTGGAGGTGCAAGGCGACAGTGCTAACCACTACAGCGCATGAATGTCCATCAATATAATTCAATTTAAATCTTTATGTGATCAAATATAAATTGAACATAAATTACCATATGCAATTTTATTATTATTATTATTATTATTATTATTATTAATAATAGTTTAAATTAACCAAGAGCAGTTTTGTACCCAAGTCTCCATAAGCAGACAGTTAGTAACTAAAACACGTTTCCTGTTAAATTGTTGCGCAATCTGCCCTTATAGCACACAATTACAGTTTACAGTCGCACTATCCAGCATCATCCAAATGAAAAGAGGTTTCCTTTAAGCCTGTTTTTTTTTTTTTTTTTTACAGTTTCTTCCCGATGTTATCTCAGTGAGTGTTCCCCTCACCACCATCGCTTCCGGCTTGTTCATTAGAAACAAAGCTTTACATTTGTAAATCTACACTATATATTTCTACATAACATTTTATCCCTGGCATTTAAACTCCTGCTTTAATTACGATGTCCTTTAATGACTGACTTTAAATCCCCGTCCTGCCTGAGCCAACCATGCTATCCATTAAAATGATATTTTTTTTCAATTACACTTAAACATCTCTCCTAAGATGTATTATTTAAGAATCAGTTACAGCTTCTAAGATAAATTTTTTTATTAATACCATTTGTTTTATTAATTATTTAGCAAATCAAACAATAACAAAAAAATTCTACCATCCTACATCGATCAGAGTGTACACAGTAGATCTACATAAAATAAAAAAGACTGTATAAATATTAAAGCAGCTCTATCGAGTATCTCAAGCTCTCCTACAGCACAGAGCAGATCGCAGCATGACGGCCCAGAGCCCGCGGTTACCATGGCGACCGGGTTGACAGGGAGCCGGGGCTGTGTGTTTTTCGGATGGCGGGATGAGTGTCGGTTAAAAAGGAGACAGGAGGTTGACGTGAGCTGCGCGTATAGGAGGTGAACATGGGGAGGGTTAACAGAGGGATTACTGAAATTGTGTTATTTGTGATAATAAAAGAAAATACAGGAACACTCATAAAGTCACGATAGTCATACAGTCAGTTTTATAAAAACTCGTGTTTGTGCTGCTGAGAGTATGTTCATTAGTGCCAACAAGTGCCAATGTTAAATAAAAATGTTGAAAAAAT
>CM059222.1:25038707-25108707 GCA_030347435.1 Clarias fuscus | reverse complement strand
TGTAGAGCGCATATGTACTGTTTATTATAACACATGTATGTATGCGCGTGTAAAGCAAAAGCAAGTCGCATTATAGAGGTTAAGGATAATTTTTCTCTCTCTCTGTATCAGCCTGCACATTGTGTGCTCGAATCTTTTATCACCGTGCCCCTTCCCCACTCCTCTCACTTTCATACACACACACACACACACACACACACACACACACACACACACACACACGCGCACACACACGCACACTCTCACTCTAACGGAAACACTGCTCTGTCGTGATTCTTTTCAATGGTAAAGTGCAGGTTATTTTGTTTTATTTTTACTTATAGCAGTAATTCTGTTAGTGTGTGCGCTCACTCGAGTGTCACTAGTGATGTTCCTTGTTAATTTTCTTGATAAAACAGTGATTTTGTTAGTGTGTGTGTGTGTGTGTGTGTTACATTGTCACAGTACATTGTCCAATGGCGTCCACACACACAAAGTGCAATGCAGGCTGACACGGAGAGAGAGATGTATGTGTGTGTGAAACTCACACACACACACACACACACACACACAGTTACACAGCGCCTGTGTGCGCGCACACATACACACACACACACACACACACATAGTTACACATCGCTTGTGCGCACACACACACACACATACACAGCGCATGTGCGCACAAACACTAACAGGAAACATTTATCTCTCTGGATTTATTAATTTGTTAATTTGTTTTTTATTGCTATTTATTTTTTTGGGCTGTGGAATGAATAATTTGTTTTTCCATTATTTCTTATGAAGAAATTCAGATTTACAAGTGTTTTGATATATGAGCCTGTTTCCGGAACGTATTATGCTCGCAATCCAAGGTTCCACTGTGTGTATATATATAACATTTCTAATTATTATATTGTATTAATATTTAGGCTTTGATTCATAATAAAGGTTCTAAGGCTTCAAAAAAGGAATAGACCATTTTGAAAAGAAATAATAAATAAATAAATAATAATAATAATAATAATAATAATAATAATCAGCTTGTTTATGAAAAGAACTACAACATATTGACAGCACAGGGACAAAAGCATTTCTGTTTTCACGGCCATCACCTAAATCTTAAAATGTTATGTTTATAGCTAAAATTAATTATATAGCTCAAGAATGATCATCGCAGTAATCAGAGTACCCTATTATTACTATTATTATTATTAATATTATTAGTTTGAGGCACATGGAAAAAGGGTTACCCAAGGCTATAGGGCCTGATGTGGTCAGTGCTATACTGCGCATTTACTTTCTTATCTCCAGTCACGTCCACGCTCTGTGAATAATTGGCATTGTGAATTGCAACTCGGGGCGATACAGACATTCAATTCCGGTAAGCATGGCAGCACATTTGCTGCTCCGGTCCCAGCAATTTCCCTCTACCCTGCGCTCTTCTGCTTCCGGAATTTTCCTGTTATGGATTGATTTTCTTCAACTTTACTTTAGTCAGATCAACTTGACTTGAAAAAAAAAAAAAGAATTAAATGAATGCGTAAAGTCTAATACTTAGATTGCTCATAAGGTCAGTAGATTCCTTTTCTATAACTAGTGCCCTTGTTCTAATGCATCATACACACAAAAAGAAAATACCTTGCATTCTATAGTTTCATGGTAATATCATAAGCATCAGATTTTTTTTTTTTTTTTTTCATTTTTTCATCTTGAGAAAGCAAGGTTGGTGTGGAGGTCATTGTATTATTTATGTAACTGATTCCATGAACTACTTGCCTTGCTAATGCAACTAACACAAGCTATGACATGCATTTTACAGGAAAACTATAATATGGCTTTGCACTTGGCCACCACCACATATTTAATTACTCTGCTCTATCAGCCAAGAGTGTTTTATTGTTTAATTATTGTGGTTCAAAATCTTGTTATAAAACTACAGTAAAACAGTTTCAAGGAAATTAGACGACATATAATTTTTTTAATCTTTTAAATATTTTACACTTATGTTCTTTTAGTCTCTTTTAAATTTCCACCCGGCACTTCCTGTCACTGCTGTTGTGTACGACCTGTTGTGTCTTAATACGTTCCTCTACAGAGGAGCATTTTTCATTAAAACAAACTTTGAAATGAGTAAATTATGCAGAAATATTGCATAATCGGTGGCATTTGTCTTTAAATGATGTATCACAGAGGAGCCAGAGGTGACAGAATGCAAACTGAGGATATTAAGGAAATCTTCTGATAGATGGTTGAATGGCTGGGTGGCCCGCTGGATGGATGGACAGGCAAATGCATGGATGAAAATATGAATGGAAGGATGGTTGCACTGGGTAGAAGCGGCATTCGCCTTTAAGGGAAGGTGCCCTCTAGTGGAGAGAACATGATGAAGTGCCCTAATGGCTGCCTTTCAAATGGGAAAAAAAAAAAAATGTGATGCCCTCTAGGGTGCAGTTACGTGTGAAAACGATGACAAGATGATGAAGTGCTCTAATGGGTACTTTTCCAGTGAAGAAAATGAGATGCATGTTCTATAGAGTTTCTTTACCTGCAAGAAAATGGGATGATGTGCCCATTGGGTACTTTTCCGTGTGAAAAATGCCCCCTTTAGGGCACCTCTATAGTCGGGAAAAAAAAAAAGATTATGCTCTCCAGGTGTCAGTTTTTTGGCTCTTGCCCTACAGGCAGCCTTTGGATGGATGGATGGATGGATGGATGGATGGATGGATGGATGGATGGATGGATGGATGGATGGAAGAACAGATGGATGGAAGAATACTTGGATGGATGGATGGATGGATGGATGGAAGAATGCTTGGATGGATGGGTGGATTGAAAGATGGATGAATGGATAGAAGGATGGTCATTTGGTTGAATGGATGGATAAATGGATGGATGGTTGCTCGTATGGATAGAAGGATAAATATTTTGAATAGATGGGAGGTGAGAAGGAAGGATGAACGGATGGTTGGATGGCTGGTTGGCTAAAAGAATGGCTAGTTAAATAGATGGGTGGTTGGTTGTATAGAGGAATAGTTGGATAAAAGGACAAATGGATGGATGGATAGGTGAGTTATTGGATGGATGACTGGCAAAACGGATGTTTGGTTGAATGGATGGAATGATTATATGGAGATATGAACGGATTCTTAGAAGAATACATGTATGGAAGGTTAAATTAATGGATGGTATATGAATATAGGGCTTTAGTATTTTACATTATCTTGGATTGGTGATTCAGGAGCTCTAAATGACTGATTATATTAGAAATTGACAAATGGATGGGGAGACAAACTCATCACATACATCATCTCATCTTTCTATCACACAGACACTGAAAGCCTTCAGACCTTAACCAAGAGTTATGTTCCAATCCAGTCCTAGGGATGCCTTACCTACAGTTTACCCTTCAGCTATCTCTCCTGGCAACACAGCTAATTCAACTCATTAGATACTAATCAAGCTCTTAATGAGCTGTATGACATAATTGTATATTTAAAAAAAAAACCTCAACCTATTGTGCATTAGATGCATCAGTGTCCGTGTGTGTGTTCCCCGTGCTCTCTTGCTCTCGGGGTGTGCTCAAGTCCATAAGGTTAATGTAGCGTTAAAGTGGAGCAGTGAAAGATGGGCATCAATACGAAGCTCCCAGAACTCCGGGACATCAGAAAGGTCAAAAATAATCAAGTCTAGTCATGGAGGACTCAAGTCCAGGACTGTCCTCTGATTTCTTGCCTTAATGACACCAAATTCGAGCAGTTAATGATCAACTTTATTAAATGCTTTAACGCAGGGAAATTACCAAACAGTGCTGGAGCCATCAGGAGCACAATGGATTTTCTTTGCTGTAGGTTGTCCTTGACATTTCTTGGAGTTCTTGGAGCTTCACGTTGATTTATGTTGATCTCTTACTTAGTGTTTAATGCTACATTAACTCTTATGAAGCTCACTATCTCTTCTCAAGTGAGGAAAATAAAAAAGGTTCTCTGCATCTAAGCCTCAGACCTTCGTGGCTATTTTGCAGTTAATTGAATTCTAAATGAATCCCTTGTACATCAAATGAGTGACACTGAGATATTAAGATGCTTGTTATGTTATTATTATTATTATTATTGCTATTATAATAAGGGTATTCGATTCTCTCTATCTATCTTTCTCCATCACACTTATTCTTTCTTACCCGTCTCTATAAATAAGTAAGGTGCTGTTTCCAAGGTAACATCTCCTTGGTGATTGGGCCACCTGAAATCTTGCTGAGCAGAAAATGTACAAGATGGGAAGACAACTTTCGTGCCACCTGATAACCTCGGATTTTCTTTTTCTTACACACTGATAAAGTGAGTCGCTCTGGCCAACCCCAAACAACATAAATCTCCGGTATAAATTCATTATCATGGCCTGCTCTCTCCATCACCTTGTTTTTTTCCCCCTTTCTTTCTTTTGAGAGTGATCCCTATTAAATCACTGCATATGGCTAAACCCTGCCTAAGTGCTCTCGAAGCTGGCAATAAATTCTCAACAAGCTATCAATAAAAACACAGAAAGCCCTGGTGATAGCGTGGATTTCAATCATCCCGGGCATCTCAAATGTCTAACAGTGGTACACAGTCTCAAAAGGAGAAAAAAAAAAAAAAAAAACATAATGAAACCATACTTCTGCTTGTCAATTGAGTGATACAGAAGTACTGTATCTTTGTGTACCTTTTTGCAATTTGCATAAATGAAATACATTTTCCTTCCCTGACAGAAGACAAAAAAAATGTTTACCTTTGAGAACTCTTAAATGTTGTAGAACTAAAGAAAACTGACAGAAAAACCCCTTTATGTCCTTTTTATCCATTTATCCCACCAAGGAACCTCAGTAGTCCATCTAGGGACCATGGAGGCCAATAGTGCCTATTGTAATTTTCCCAATTTTATATCCGCGGTAGGACGTTCGGTCAACATTCACAAACACACACACCAATTTGGGAACACCAGTTAGCCTAATCTGCATGTCTTTGGACTGTGGGAGGAAACCAGAGTTCCGTTCCTAGAGGAAACCCACCAAGCACATGCAAACTCCATGCACACAGACCCCGAGGTGGGGATTGAGGTTCGAACCTGGATCTTGGATGTGCAAAACGACGGTGCAAACCGCTACGCCACCATGCCACCTTTTTTTGTTTCTCATTTTCATTTCCAAAAAAGGTTCCTCAGTGGCTCTTTTGATTCCTAATCATTTCTAATAAAGATCATAAAGTACCTTTAAAAATGTCGTGCTTGATGGAAACTTTTTATTAAAGAATGTAAAGTTTGTTATCCATACATATTGTTTAAGAGTGTAAGAGTGTATCAAATAACTACAAACCGCATACTTCCCTTACAGTTTTTACTAGGAATCAGTGCGAAGAAGGTTATATGTAGATTTGTCCCTTTTACCCTGGGGGTTACCGATCAAATCTTCAAGATCAGGACGCCGGTCTTGTCACAGCCTTCACCATTTTCTAACTAGGCTTAGATTTTCTAACCCATGCTGCTCGAAGGGGCTGGGGTGTATGGAGTGTAGCATTAAGCGTCTTGCCCAAGAACCCAACAGCAGCACCATGGCTCGGATTGGCACCCCGCCCATTGAAAAGGGGTTTGGAAGGGGTTTATTTTGGATCATCATATAGGAGGATCATCTCCTGTCTATATAACTTGGGTTTTCTCTGATATCGGGGCATTTCGTTTGGGTATTCTAAGCTGAATTCCTGGTTTAAAATACATTTCAGTGGGTTGAAAAATTCCTCAAAGGGTTCTAGATTGAACTTTTTTTTTTCTCCAAATGTACAATAAAAGCATACACTAATGTAATTGTGACTAATAGGAATTCCAACTGTGAAACAAATGACAACTTGATGTTGCATACGATACAGCAGCAATGCATGAGCTGGACCAGTGGGAAAAAGTAGAACGTTGTGTAGGAGGGCACCATCTAGTGGTCATTCTATGCTACATAATCAAGATTGTGGTCTGCATGGAGTTTGCATGTCCTGCCTGTGTTTGGTGTGTCTCCTCTGGGTTCTCCAGTTTCCTCCCACAGTCCAAAGACATGCAGATATGACTAACTGGCATTCCTAAATTGCCCATGGTCTGTGAACGAGCATGTGAGTGTGTGACCTGTGAAGAATTGGCACCCCATCCAGGGTGTACCCCTCTCTCTCTGGGATATGCTCCAGACCCCCCCAAGACCCTGTCTGTACACAGGATAAAAAGACGATGAGATGATAGACTTCCAACAGACATTGGTACAAACATTTTTAGATGGGTCCAATTTTCATCCTGGGGTCTGTGTGCATGGAGTTTGCATGTTCTCCCTGTGCTTGGTAGGTTCCTTGCGGGTACTCCGGTTTCCTCCCACAGTCCAAAGACATGCAGATTAGGCTAATTGGCGTTGCCATATTGCCCATATTCTACGAATGAGCGCATGTGTGTGTGTGCCCTGTAATAAATTGGCACACCCTCTAGGGTGTACCCCACCTCATGCCCTAAGTCTCTGGCATAGGCTCCAGCCCCCCACGACCCTGTATACAGGATAAAGAGATGATGAAACGATAGTTTACCAACAGACATAGTACCAAATAATTTTTTTTACAGAAATGCAGAGTTTTGACAAGTTTTAACTATCATCTGCAAAAGTAAAATATGAGTCATGACGTTAATCAGAACAATCTAGATGCTTCGAAGAACCTCGTCAAGTGGAAGTGGAGTGCCAGGATCTGGAACTGTCAGTTGTTGTGGGAAGTAATACAATGTAAAGCGTCCCTGCTGGGATCGTCTCTCGTCTCTTTATTAATATCAATGTCGCAAAGAGCGTGAAAAGACATCACACCTCATAATTATGTTGTTACAGGAAATCAATAAGAAGCCGATGGGGATTTGAGCCCTACGTGAGGAAAGTGAACAAAAGGCTTTTATTAGCCACAACAGAGAGTGTAATAAAGCCACAATGATGCAGCGGGTAGTGCCGTCTCCTCACTTCTCCGGGATTCCACCCTGAGCTGGAATAAATTGAGTCTGTACAGAGTTTCACGATGTCCCGTTTGGGTTTGGGTTTTTGGTTTCCTCACATGTAATATACGAAAAATTATACTAGACGTGAATGAGAGTGTGTATCACACCTCCCATCAGGTGTCTCATCCCATCTCATCACCAATCAGCTGATAAAATGATTAACATTATAACCACCCAGGTGGTTTGGTGCTTGTGCAGGATCTCTAGGAGATGGTGCAACAGTTTTTAAAAAAAGTTATACCAGTTGCATTAGGGTTTTTGTTTGTTTTTTTGAGATGGAGATGAGCTCAATATAGTACTAACGTCACTTGGATGATAAAGAGAAGCATAACGCGCCCAAATGAGATTAAATAAGTAGTGAGCCTAGTGCTTTTATAATTCGGTATACGGTGAACGTGGCAAATTCCAGTTAAAACATTAAAACGCCCGTCCTGGGGTTTGGGTTCTGCTCGTGCCACCGGGTCAGAGCTTGGCTCTGCAGGGTCTCTAGGAGTATGCTGTGGTGTCTGGCATCAGGATACTTTTGCAGCGGATCCTTTTGGGTGCTGTGGGTTGCGGGTTGGGGACTACGTGGATTAGTCTTAACATTGCTTGGCATATTCCATGGATGTTCCAGTTTGGAGGCCTGGTCAGGGGCCTTGGGCTCTTTTTCTGATGATGAAGAGAAGCATAACACTCAAACCCAAAATGTGATCTCAGTAAAAAAAAAAAAAAACATTACAACCACCTAGGATGGGTTGGGGCAGGTTGGGGCAGGGACAGCTTGGTGGTTCAAGCCCCGACACCGCTGGACTGCCACTGTTGGACTGCAAGCTCCTTCACCCCCCAAGCACTTAGATATAATTGGGTGTTGAGCTGGCAACTCAACCCTGTAAGTAACTGCCACAGAAGCAATGGATATATCTCCAGGGTGGGGAGATGGTAAAGGGGACATGGATGGACAATTTCCTGCCCCCTGGTTTTGGGGTTTTCTTTGTGCCACTGGGTCAGGAGTTGCTCTGCAAGATCTCTGGTGGTTGCGCTTTGTTGTCGAGCACCAGGACATTGGCAGCGGGTGCTGCAGGTTGAGGGGTGGCGACTATGAGGATTGGACTTGTTTGTTTGGTGCATTCCATGGATGCTCAGGTTTTGGAGGTTCTTTGGCTGCTTTCCTGCTCTGCCATGACCGAGAAGGCTGTGGTGTAATGGGTGTACTGGTGCCTTTCTATTGTAGCCAGCATTTACTCTTTTGGCGATTTGTCTTGGACTGGCTGTTCTGTGGGATCGGCCTGGTCTGGTCTTTGGTGAGCACAGGAATAAATAAGTGCCATGGGGACTCATGATCCTGTCGCCAGTTTACTCGCATATACTGTAATTGATAATGTTATTCACTGCGCCTAGCGGCGGTGTACGAGACGTACGAGGGAATGTAATTGAAAACTACAATTTGACAGAATTTAATATCAGTTGTGTATGTTTTTTTTTTTTTCTTATGAGATGGAGACGAGATGAGCTCAGTATATTATTAACGTCACTTAGATGACAAAGAGAAGCATAACATGCTCAAATGTGATTTAATAAGTAGCTAAGCTAGTGCTTTTATAATTCAGTTACCGTACACGAGTGAACGTGACAAATATCAGTTAAACATAAGTCTCATTTTGGGATGCAGCTCTACATTCGTTTATTTGTGCCCACACACACACACACACACACAAACACCATGCAGAGTGCGTTCCTCTGGTTTCGCTGCGAGTCCATGTCAGTTTCCTCTCCACAGAAAACCTGATTGTTGCCTGACGTGCATACAAAACACACCCCCCTCGCTAAGCTAACCCAGATCTGTCAGCTGTCCATCGAATGAAAGAATCAAGGGAGACACTCCTGCACGTATAAGCGTGTGTATCGCTGGAGGCGCTTTTATTATGAGCCCGCTGTAGGTGGCTGAGCCCGAGGGGTGTATTTCCGGGTCTCATTATCTCTGCTGGGTGTCCGGGGGGGGGGAGCTGACGAGATCTACGTTAGATATACTAGCAAGCCACCCAGGACACACACACGGCAGACATACATACACAAACAAGCATACAAGACGGTAATAACAAGATGGTACTCAGACTCGCGCTGGATGATAGTTAGCTTTGTAGCGCAGAGGCCATTCAAAACTATTTCCAAGGAGGCAAATTGTTGTTAAAGATGACATGAGGCTATCAGATGTGTTTTCTTCCTGAAAGTGCTTCTGTAACTGGTTTTAAATGTGGGTTTTGGCAGGTAGCTGCTCTCCCTCCTCAGTCCATGGTGCGACCAGCACGTAGCATAATTAGCTTGTTAGAACATCCCAGTGCTGTTATGCTCGATATCGGCATTAGTTGGAACGCCTCTCGTCCAATCAGATTACCGTTATTCAGTAATGTTTATTACAGAGCACTGTTAAATTCCTTAATTGGTCAGGTGTTGATTGATTTCCTGTAACAGTAAAACACAGTAGTTATCGAATCAGTGACAGTTTCTGTAGTGCACAGGGATTTGTACACGGATGCTTCTTATAAAGCGATTACAAAAGCGCGTTCTGTAGGAGACATCTATCCAATATTTATGAAAGGAATCATTGATGTTAGCATTTGGAGCAGTCAGTATTTTATTTCCTGCTACAAATACAGATTTTTGTGTCCCACGATTTATTTATTTTCCCTGTAATATTAAAAGCTCAAAATCACACTGAAGAAATGAAAGATCCACGTAGAATTATAGGAAATCTAACACAGTATACACTTTTATAGGTAGGTAGCAGCGAAGTCTGAACACATCAGTGACGACTTCTGGTGTATTCAGAGTACTGCAACGAAAATCTGAGAATGCAGAATATTTTAATTCCTTCATTGCAGTAAAAGATCACACCGTAGAGGGGATTAGCCCATACACCCGTTCTCTCTTTTTTTAAAAAGGAATTCCACAGACACAGAGAGAACGAGGATTAAACATCTTAGAGCTGTGATATGCCACATGTACAAGTACAAATAATTAACACACTGAAAAAAAGTTTTGTAATAGAGATCTCTTTATTATAGTGCATTTCTCAGATGTTACAAGATGGGTTAAAAAAGCTAGAAACAAAACAAAACCAAAAAAAAAGAGAAAGGAAAAATCTAAGAAAAGAAAAAACAATCCATATGCACACTACTTTGTGTTTTATTTTTTCTTCTTAAAATTAAAGCTTCACATCAGAACATAAGGTAGCTAAATGAAGAGACTAGCTAAAATACATTTCCTTACATGTTTTATTTATTCTCCAGACAGACGATACGTAAATCAAATAAATCCGTTCATTTCATCCACTACAGTAGGTCTCTACAAGACTGTGGGGAGAGGGCGGGAAAAAGAAGAAGAAGAAAAAAAAAAAGATGCCATTAGAGTTTTGGAAACTCTGATGAGTTTTGGTGCGTTGTAAAGAAACAGGGGGAAAAAAAAAACATGATGAAAATTAAATATCTTGCGAAACATGGATTTGGTGATGTATTGAGGGTGCGCGTTCAACCGTTCATTTCTGAGGAGTCAGTACAGGGGTCATGAACTTTGGGGGTGTTGGTTGGTAATCAGTATAACATTCATAGAAGCCTTTGGAAAACAGATAACAGAAGAGAAGAAATTGTCAGTTTGCCGGAATCTAAGTCGGTAGCTGGTTATTGTGGTAATATTGGTAGACAATTATTATTATTTTTATCCAGATGAGATGAGTTGATCTGCCAAGAGGAGAAAGAAGTGAAACAGAAAGATGCATCATAAAAGCAGAGAGCGGATTAAACCGGTTATGCGGACACGACCACGTTAATTTGCTCCGATTTAAACTTTCTGCCCGTTTTTGAGCCGTCCATGTTTTTTTACTTTACTCATCTTAACAGTGAAAGTGGTGAGTTTGTTAAGTTAAGGGTTATTTCTCGGCAGCATTTAAAACACATATGGTTATAGTTGTGACTCTTGCGAGGCTAGACGATCAGGAATGACATGTAATAAAAACAAGACGGAAAAAAAAAATAATAATAATCAATGCATGAGAGTGGGAGCAGCTCTAAAACGGCCTTCCTGCTATGTGACGAGTCTCCTCTCACTCTCCAAGAAAAAGACGCTGAACAGACACCTTTCAAGTTTTTAAAAGACGCTCGGTTCGGCCTGAGGACGAGTCACAAAACTGGGAGGAAACGGCGATCGCGCTGTTGTTAGCTACAAGGTGAAATATTGTGAACTGTTTTACACTTCCCGGCTAAAAACAGTAACCGTGTAAATCTAAGTGGCGGGAGGGAACTTTCGTTACCGCTGGACAGGCCTCGATATGCCTCGGGAAACAGCGATGTTTATGGCAACCTCATGAGCCTCACAATTCTAAAAGAATGCAAAGAAGGATCTAGGATGGAAAAACATCACTTTATTGTCTTTTCCTTTCGTTTTTTTTTTTCTCCCAACCTGATGCAGGTTACAATGAGTTTCATCATAAGTGGGGCAGAAAACGGTGACGACGACGACTCGTAACATCTCAGACATGCTCTTCTGTTTTATCATCGGAGGATGGAAATCAAGACTTATTTCAAGATATTCATTTATTCTGTGTGGAAGGAAATCAAAACATTCATCATCCTGGGTCATTCTTTGCTTTGTGGGGGGGAAAAAACGATGTCAATAAAGAGATGAAAGGAGAGGGAGAGATAGAGAGAGAGAGAGAAGTGAGCCGTACGAGGAGCGCGTGTGTTTAAAGGCACAGCCGGGCTGCTCCCACTCTCATTTCTCACTCACACGCACATGCACACACACTCTTCCATCACAGCATGTGTGTACACGAGTCAGCACTGGGGAGAGCCTCTAAAGTCTGCAGAACCGAACAAAAGGAGAAAAAGGGGGATGGATTAAAGTGGATGACCGAGAGACTAAATCCAGCGCCGTCGTTCTGACCGCACACACACACACACACACATGCACACACGTACGCACACACACAGAGCGCAGAGAGGGGATGGGTGGAATGGATCATTTAGCGTTTTTCAGCTGGTTGGAGAGCCAGTCGAGGCCTTCGTATAGCCCGTCTCCGCTGGTGGCGCACGTGGCCTGGATGTACCAGTTGCGGTGCCGCAGTGAGTGCAGGCCCAGTTTGTCTGTGATCTCTGCTGCGTTCATAGCGTTAGGCAGATCCTGTACGAGGCAAAAAGAAAAAAAAAAAAAAGAAGAGAGACATGAAGTTAAAGGTTTAACCTCCATTTTGATAAAGGATCTTAACATTTTTTTTAATTATTATAATTAAAAAGCAACCACGTGATTAGCCTTTGCTCTCCCTGGTTAGGTGGATTTTTTTTTTTTAAGACTTGAGTCAAAATCCTGTAAATGTATTTAATAGTCAATGTTTTACTATGGAAATACAGTTGAATTTTCCATGAAAGAAAAATTACAAAAATGTTCTTAGGAAAAAAATTATTTATTTTTTTTAACAACAACATCGGACAAGAAATTTGAAATCAGTGCAACTCTGCTATGAGCCAACGTGGTATGTGTAGGACAGATCCCGTTACGCATCATATGATTACAGGTTACAACCTAGTTACAGGACTAGAGAAATTCAGTAAAAAAACAAAAATTAAAATAAAAAAAATCACCACAAATAGTGAAGTCCAAATATCTGCAGGTGAAGAATTATCATCATTACGATTATTATTTAACCTGATTTTTAGTCATATAAAAAACTGCTTTAAAAGGTTTATTTCCCACTGCATCTTTAGTGAAAACACAATACAAAACATTGCGCGGTTATACGATCTTGCTAAGAGCTTGATTAGTGGAGTCGTAGCTGAAAAACACACACTCGCGCACCTGTTTGTTAGCGAAAACGAGCAGCACGGCATCTCTGAGCTCATCCTCAGCCAGCATCCTCGTCAGCTCCTCTCTCGCCTCGTTGACTCGCTCCCTGTCATTACTGTCCACCACAAAGATCAGACCTGGCAGAGAGAGAGAGACCGAGACACACACACAGAGAGAATGAGACGAGTGCCGGACAAATGAATCCTTTCCTTTCATTTTTAAATAAGGTGTTTGTTACCCTGGGACTGACCTTGTGTGTTCTGGAAGTAGTGCCTCCACAGCGGCCGGATCTTATCCTGACCGCCAACATCCCAAACCGTGAAACTGATGTTTTTATATTCTACTGTCTCTACGTTAAAACCTGAAGAGGAAGAAGACGAACGTCAGAAAGAAAAAGGAGAAATGCACTGGTAATAAATTAATGCAGAGGTAATAAAAACTAAATGAATAAGCGTTCTCGAGACTTTTCCTGTCATGTGAATCACATTAAACAGATTATACTTGATTTAATTTCTTGATCTTTACACTTTTAAGGTCAAACATTTAAAATAAAAATATTTAGCATTCAGAAATCTAACTTTTCTAAGTTTTTATTTACTTATGTACAAGTTATTTAAATAAAAAAACAATTCTTAGAAAACAACCCTCGAATGGCATCGTATAGCATTATCCGAGGGGCGTTCAAGTCAAACCGAGATTTCTGACTATGTTTTGCTAGCACTTGGACACCATCAAGATACAAACTGTTCTCAGTACTCTGGAGCCATGATTGCACTTGCATCTGAAACGCTGGCCTCCCAGGAATTCCTTTAAAAGAAAAACCCTGGCCTGGTCTGATCACCAAAGGCGTTCTGTTTTTGCTCCGAGTTACTCAGAACTCTGACTTTTTGCCACATCGTCTGTACAGCCCAGACTTCGCTTCAAGCCATTTCTACATGTTTGGGTTATTAAAGGAGTTCCTGGAAGGCCAGAGTTTTTGATATGGAGGCAGTCTGATCATGGCTCTGGCGTACTGAGAAAACTTTATACCTTGACGTTATCCAAGCACGAGTGGAATACTGTGCATTATCAGAGGATTATATAGAGAAATAAAGGAAGGTTCTACTCAAATAACTGTGTTGTTATTTTGCACAATCAAATGTATGAGTAAATATGTAAATTCCTCATTTAAGTGGAAGATGATCCACTTAAAACAGACTAATTTATTCAGCTTTTTTTGGTTCATATAACAATCCTGCATAACAGGCTTATTTATAGTCTAATGCAAATAAGTATTAAACCCAAGTAACGTAACTAATGCGATTATAAATCGATTCCACAATTCAGACCTTTGCGCACATAAAAAAAATATATTAAATTTTTTTTTTTATATATATATATTTCTATGACAAGAAATAGAATTAGCACTAACTGTAGAATAAAAATAGCTGGTAAAAAACACACACCGATAGTGGGGATGGTGGTGACGATCTCTCCCAGTTTAAGCTTGTACAGGATGGTGGTTTTGCCGGCAGCGTCCAGACCCACCATCAGGATTCGCATCTCTTTCTTCCCGAAGAGATTTTTAAACAGGCCTGCGAACATGTTCCCCATGGTGGCAGATCTGAAAAAAAAACATTACACATCATATTGTATACCGTGTTATACACACACACACACACACATCACCGGATCACTTTGTTTCAATCAGAGATGCTTTCCGCACTTCTTCTACACACTGACTCCAGTTTATTTAGAATCTGCCTAAAGCATCTCTCTCGATGCATATTCACCGAGCATGAAGCAAGAAGGGGGACAATGAGAAATTAGCAGCTTTTAGAGTCAAACCGACTCAAATTAGCATTTTGAGAGCATATCAGTTCTTTCAAATTCATGGAAATTTGGTGCATTACTGCCACCTACTGGACTGGAGTGTGGAACAGAAAACATTGTCAGACAAAAAACAATCATCACCACTTTGTATGGGACAACAACTAAACACGGGTTATACACCATTTTAATGATTTAAAAACGCTGAGCTGATAAAAATCCCAATGATTAAAATGTATAATTTGCCTTAGGGCTGAAACAGGTTTATTTTTTTTACTCCCATTTGTTCCTCTTCTGTGCAAAGGAACAAATGAAAAATTAAATCTTCCATTACACAAAAATAACTGATCCATTTCAAAGTCTTTCATCTCTTCATTAAACGGAGTTTGAATGAGAACAAACTGAATCATTAAAATTTATGAAACCGTCTGTATTATTAAACTTATTCCACATCATCTTTTTGTGAAATAAAAATAACCATTTTAATGCCACCATACAACTACATACTTAATGAGAATGTTTGTGTGTTTACAACACAGGACAACGGAAACAAATCTTTGTGCAACAAAAAATAAATGTCATCTGATAAAAGAAACAATAAAATAGATCTTTAAAACAATCACAGACATAAATAGGGATTGTATGCATTTTATTTAGTAATACAGGTAAGTCCCTGATTTATGAAGAAATTCTGCTCTCATTTCTCTACGGAAATTCGTAACTTGAACGTCGGGATTTTTGTGCACGTTGGAAGGATCAAAAACTAAGTAATGTGGCTGTACAGTAATGCCAAATACCAGTGCAGTTATCCAACAGAAAATGCAACCAGCATTTTTTTACAACTTTGTTACAACGTGTATATCGGTGCATCCTTTATTGTTTTAAATACTTAATAACCTGTAAAAAATCCAACGGCTTTAGTGCAACGAAAGGGTTTTCGAAACACGGTGGGCAAAGCTGCCAAAGCATATTTGTCACATATCTGCTTGAGAGAACTATGCCATCTGTACTTTATTAACAAATAGTGTACAGTTCCCTCTCATTCTACCATCTCTCTCTCCTGTACTAGTTTATTTAGAAATATCACATAAATCAAAATGTTGTGTAAAAGGTCATATGTATTTGTTGGTTAGACCACCTTTGTACTGGCAGGTAATGCCGCTCTGCTCCGCCGGCTATCACCTCAAATATATTTCAGACCTTGGGAAACACACATAACTGGTTTTCAAACTTTATGGCTGCAGGACCTTTTTTCTTTAATCACATTACAGCAACCTCCATTTTCATGCAAAAACCCTTCAGCTGTGAAACCTTCAACTGTTGTACACGGCAACCTCAGTCGCTCCCCTGAGAATTCATGTAGCTTTATCATACACAACAGCTATTAAACGCAAAGAACTACACCAGAACTAATCCAAAGAGTTGTTTATTCTTGCCTGAGTCATGCTGCGCTTGATAAACACCATAACATAAATCAAAATTGTGTTACTGAATGGTCTGGTAAAACCTTAAACCAAACCGCGAACACCGATTCTCAAGAATGAGTGATCGGTCAGCCGTGTGACGCAGTACAACTAACTAAACCCGAAAAGCTAAGCTAAAACTTTCCTCAAAAATGAAACAGCAAACCTGCTTACTTTCATTATGCGGAGCAACAAGACTGCTGATGTAAGCGGAGTGTTAAAAAAAAACCCATGCGGCTGTTAAGAGACGAGCGCTACGGCTCTGACGACAGGGAAGAAAGGAAACAATGAGGTCAGTGATGTGGTGAATGTAGGGCACTGCAGGTAACCAGAAACCAGACCAGGCTGTAAGAGGAGACACGAGAGCTCCGAATTAATCAGAAAGAGAGATCGTCTATCTTCTGCCATCTACGTTTATGAAGCCTGTGCGGTTTAAAGGACAGCTTATCGGGAAAAAAAAATTGCTTCCACTTCCATGCAAAAAACAAAATAATAACTTATAATAGTGCTATAGTCATGTTGTTTGTCTCCTTCTGTAGCCTGGCTTTCGCCTTACGCTATATATGAAAAGAAACCCGGTCTGTATGAGCCTGTGCATGTAAACAGGAAGCACTGCTGCAAGAAGCAGCGAGGGTGAGAGTTATGTCCGAATCAGTGCCCTACTTTCTGCATAGCGCCTAGATTTTTATTCCTTCCCGAAAATTATGGGGACCACTACGAGCCGAACAGGGAACAGGATATGCATAGATGCTGAACACAGAGTAGAGTAGGTACCGTTTCAAACACGGTTCGTTTGCTTCAAGGAAAAATAGCAGAACAGAAAAAAAAAAGCAGAAATACTAAAAATGACTGAACTTGATCTTCAACATTAACAAGAAAACGCACAAAAAGTCTGCACACAGATCGGTTTAATCCAACTAAAATGAAAAGCCAAGCGCTGCTGTGCATCATAAAGGTTACTGCGGCCTTTCCACTAGCAGCTAGTCACTAATATCACATGTACTTTTTTTCCCTGTGGGCTGTTTGTAGTGTCTGGCTTTCTTTGAGACGAGTGGGGGTATCTCAGGCAAAGGGAGGTTCTGTAAATATGCAAGGGGGAGGTTTTTACTATACATTACTACTTACTCCAACTGAAAACTTTCAGGTTCTGGGGGTTTGGATCCCGAATAACCAGAGGTGGAAGGTAACTGAAGGAGTACTTTGTTACTGTACTTAAGTACATCTTTTCACGCATCTGTTCTTCACTTGAGTAGATTTATTAGAGGATACTTTTTACTTTTACTCCACTATATCCTCCAAGAAATATATGTACTTCTACTTGACTACATTTCTGCATTCTTTAAATGAGACGTGGAGCTTGTTGCGGACACGGCCGAAAACAGCACATCCGCAATTGGGAAGCGCAGGGGGTTTGAGGGTTTACTATGAAAAACCCTACTGTGAGCTAATGTAAGCCCTGTACTTTACATACTTAAGTAAATCTGAAGGTGACTACTTTTTTTTTCCTATTCAAGTTTACATGTACATTGAGAACATCTACTTTTACTTAAGTAATATTTGCTCTTTGGAATCTCTAAATTCATTCAAGTACATGATTTGTATACTTTGCCCACCTCTGCAAACAGCGGTAAAGAGATAGCTAGTTTGCTATGTGAGGTGTACAATCTTGTTCCACACATCGAGTAGTGGAAATGCCCACCCCTGCAGTCCAGGCGCGATTTATGCTCTAGATCAACACTGGTTGGGATGAACTGCTATCCACCCACTTCTCCATGCACGGAGATTGGCCAAGTGTCGCTGTGACTGACTCGGGAAGGACGTATTATTTGTGCGAAGTGCATGAAATTACGTGATCGCAGCGATCTTTCGAACTGCTTTCCTGTGCAAACTCTACTTTGATTAAACAGCATGCAGTGACACTTCACAGCTCTTCTCATCTCATCTGTTACTGCTTGCTTGCATCTTTCTTTCCAATTCTGTAAGCCATGATATATTATAGAGTCCAAGTCACAGGATTAGACGCAGCTTTCAAAAAAATTGGGAGTTTTGCATTATACAAAATTGAGGGGGGAAAAAATTGCACATTTGTAATGTTACATTTTTTAAACTAAATTGTTTTAACTCTTACTTAAACATGCAGCCATTACAATGACTATAGGGAATACACCTTTGAGAAAAGGGGGAAATAATTTAAAACTGCACTGTAAATGTACACGTTTTACACGTGTAATACATTTATATATAGGACATAAAACTATTTTTAAAAACATATAAAAATGTTTAATAGCTGTTGCACTTACAACGTCTTGCACTTACAAAATAAAGAAAGCGTACAAGAAGAAGTGAGACTGAACACACACACTAGAGTTTAAAATTAGAATTGAAACTTGTATAGATATGGTTTTTAGAGACCAGACTGATTAAACCCACTTCAATCAGCACAATCACTGCTCTCCCCAAACAGGATAAATTTTTTCTTAAAATCCACACCCTCTGTTAGGAGCACCTTTAAAAGTCACCCTTCATACTTACACAAAGGTGAGATTAGATAGAGTTGCAAAACCAGCCGGGACGGCAGAGAGTGAGCGGCCGCAAGTTCAAACAATAACACATTCTTGTACAGCGGGAAGACGGACATCGCTGATAAGTGGCTCACACACACACACACACACACACACACACACACACACACACACACACACACACACACAGAGAAACAGCTCTTCAATGATCGCAGCATTAAACGCAGACTGTCAGAAAACTCGTACGTGTGCAGGATTTGATGTGGGCATTTCCTCTAGTCTCGCTTGCTTTCCATTCTTTCATCATACTGCTAAGCAACATGGCATAAATATTAAAGTAACAAACAAAACTGTCAAAACAAAAACATTACGAGACAGAGAGCTTTACTGAAGCTGTGGTTGTGCATCACATATAGACCCTTAATTTAAATAAAAATACTAACAGGTATGGCTTTCCAGAGTTACTAGACAATCGCTGGTTTATCGATTATTACAATTATTAGCATCTTTAATAATCATACGAGTAGAAAACAACAACCCTGAGGACAACAACTGCTGAAGAATCGCCCTTTGACAGTAATTCACAGTCAGCGTTGTGTTAGAATTGGTGTCAAATTTGCACGCATGCGTTACACGCAGGCCGCGACGTGTCAAGTGTCATCATCACACCCCGAAAGAAGTATGACTACTTATTTTATTACCAGGGTCACTGTGCGCGCTTGTGTGTCTGTGTGTATGAACAAGAGATGCTTGGAATGACATTTTTCAACAAGTTAGGGTGTGGGGGGGGGACGTCATGAACGTTTTCCAGGCTCTATTTAACATGGCAAAAATCGCAGCCGCAAGCACTTTTGCTGAGCTAGAACGGCGAAACTAAAGGTCACTACGCAAGACACAGGAAGGCCATGATTACACACCATGGTAACTCATCCGGTTATACATTTAGCAAATAAAACATCCATTCCGTTACTGTGACATAAAAAAAGCCTTAATTTTGTTAATGGATTTAGACTTTTGTAAGAATGTGTGCCTTAAATTTAACAGGACTGAATAATTGCGCTTAATGTTTTTTCTCTCTTTTTTTTTTTTGTGTTACCAATGACAGTAAACTGCCCGGTTTCACGCTCCGAACCCACGCAGTGATGAGTGCTGTTGGTTTCGGCGGCTGAGATGCCACTTGGATGACTAAATCTTGCGCTTATTCATCACCTGGTGTTCATAGAGGCCCAAGAGCGCACATCAGCAGCAGGACTATGAGGAAGTGCGCTGGAACACTGACTCATACTAAAAACACACACACGGCGACATATATGTGGGGACAGAGGGTACAGGAGCAAGAGTTTAGATTGGCTTTACCACAGAAGAGACAGTGTGAATACTAAGAGATCCGCCTACTCAGGGGTCCACACCCTAGAAGCAGGTGTCAAACAGAGAAGACTGACAAGAGGAGCAGAGGGGAGCTGGTTCATTTCTATACTCAAAAGTAAGACGAATTTAATGAGCGCCAGACGTTACCAAATGTCACTGTAGTGGAACAGGATTTTGGCGTGCCTAATAAGGGACACATTCGGGCCCAGATCTAGTATTTTTTTGGTCAACAGCAGAGTACTAAGTAAACATTGAAAATAAGTGACAATTATGTAAAATTACCATTATGATCAAAATAAAACATACTTGTGTACAGAACATAATGAACTAAAGATTAAAATCCTGTCAAGATTTTTCTTTATTAATAGTCGAGTGTTCTTTTTCATTTTATATATAATTACGTGTTTTAATGGAAATACATAGTTAGAAAATACTTAAGATACTTAAAATATTTTCTAAGATTTCAATATAACACTACACTTTGTATTCAAGTCAGCATCTGAAATTGGTCCTGTTAATTAAGTGCATAAAAATATCACAAATATCTTTTACGATCTTTACCAAACTCTACCGTTTATCCTGGTACGTCACCCACCGCTCAACGCTGACGAACTGAGCCATGAGTTCATGAGTAATTCACAAGGTCTGCGAAGGATTAATTATTCACTGCAAACGGTCATGAGAAGGGAGGTGTGGTAGGTAATAATGAATCCTCTGCAAAAGTCTCGGTCCTGTGAAAACAAGACTGACCTCCTCCCATGACGACCACAACTGCAGGAACAACCCTCGCACAACATAAAGACAATATGCCCACTTCCTGCCTTATTAAGACCTTTTTTTCCCAATCCAGAAGAAACTCCTGATGACTGGACAGGTTAAAACAACCAGGACTGACATGTACACCTAACCACCCTTTGTAATCCAGTCAACCGTACAGCAGATGTGCCGTGGAAGATCGCATTTAAGTCTTTTCATTCTCTCTCTCTAAAGAGACAAAGAGAAACATAAGACAAGCAGACTAAAAACGTGCTACTTTGACACGGCTATAAAACCACAAAGAATCCTGGATTTCCAGGAATTTAACAGGGGACAGATAAAACGCTGTACGCTCCACCTCTCTGGAGATGTTTGAACGTAGGGATATCCGCGATCGTCACTGATACACCGCACCTGCGCTCGTTCTACAGGGCATTGTTTCCGGGTATCTTGTGGGATAACATCAGAGTAAACAAAAGCATGTGCGGCGTGGCAGAAGCTTTAGGATATGAGAGCTTCGGGCCGAGCGCATGACACCATTTGATCTCGCCCACAATGTCGAGGTTGCATCATACTCTGAGACCAAGATAGACCAAGAGCGACGTATCAAGTAGTGTTTCTCGTCAAGCTAGATGCAAGAGACTGAGCTGTTGGGAAATGTAAGGATTTAGATTTGATGTAAACAAACACCACCCTGAGAGACAGAAACTCATCAGTGCATAAAACAACTAGATGTAAAAAAATAAATAAAAAATTAACATCTCATCATGGTTTGTTGGGACTTCTGCTGCAGCTTACCCAACCTTCGCTGAAGGAAGACTTGCACAGATTTAATTTCACTTATTCCTGTTTAAAAAAGCAACGTCTTTGGAGGAAAAAAAATACAATGACTAAAGACAACTAGACACTAATTCTCTGCTTGATGTTCAAAAGCGACACCTGTGGCACTAACCGAAAAGTGTTATCTCGAAGCGTTAGCGTGGAATAAATGACAACCACTTCAAATGAAATGTGCAATATAAAACCATAACCTAATAATTTAAAAGTTGCAAGCATTAAAGGAAGAATCGTTTGTCTTCCTTTCATGCTAGTTGTATACCTGTATGAGCAAGGAACTGTGTACATCAGGTGCAAAGTGATGCAAAAATAAAATTTTTAATTAAAAAGATTTTTTAGGATGACGTCTTTGGTTTTTTTCATCTGAGCAAAAAACGTACACCTTTAAATATCAAGGAAGTTAAAGCGCTCGCCCTATCATCCGGAGATCGCTAGTTCGAATCCCGGGTGCTGCTGTAACCTCTCGCAGCCGGAGGTCTAGAGAGAGCTGATTGGCCGAGCTCTCTCAGAGGGGAGGGATGAGAGGTACTTAGTGCTCCCACATTAATCACGGCTCTACAGCCAATCAGGGGCGTCTGTGAGCTCGCGCAACGGAGGGAGCGGATAGCGCTGTCCTCCGAGTGTGTTACGCCGCCCCCAACGGTGCGCGAGCGAGCAGTTCGAAAAGGTCGGCTGGCGTCACGTGGTTCGGAGGAAACACGTGATAGTCTTCGGCCCTCCCGGCTGAGTGGTAGTAGTAGCCTTAATGTGTGGAGCCCCCTAGTGACGGGGAGGAATTGGACACGACTAAATTAGGGAGAAAATCGGGGAAAAATCCAAAAAAAAAAAAAAAAAAATCAAGGAAGTCTTTTGATACATCTACTAAGGAATAATAACGCCAAGAAAATGTCTGTTTAAAAAAAATCGTAAAACTGATCTGCTTCCATATGAATATTTATGTCTTATGAAGCATTCATGTTTTCTTTTGTCATTGGCCAAATAGTTTTCATTTAGAGTGATGTAAAAAAAACAGAAACTAAAGACATAGTAAAATAAAAATCTAGAACAAGAGAAGAGGTGACATTCTTCCTTAAATTATGTTACATTCGTAAATTAAAACAGCTGCTAATTTATTTTTATTAGCCATTTGTTTCTTACTATTCAATATGATTCTAATGAATACCAAATAATTTTCTTGGGTGTTTTAATTGGCTGTTTTGTTTACACAAATACATACAAGTTATCAAAGCTAATTCTCCAAAGAATTATTAACAGGTACTTCTTCAATATGTCACTTCTAGTTTCACTGCCTGTCAAATCTGCTACAGGATGTCTCTCTTCCTCACTGTCTGTGTCCTCACCATCATAGAGCATGTCCCTAACCCTAAAAACATTTTTCCTTTACTTTCAAAAAGTTCATGCATGTCCCAGTATTTTTTTTTTCCAAGTTAGCAAACCTTTTGCTTTCTGTTGCCTCAGGGCAATGGAGTGCAGTAGAAAGTGAAAACATGACAAAAGATAGTTCTGCAGATTTAAAATTACTGTGCGATATAAATTCAGTACATCCTAAAAAAAAGAAAAAAAAAAGTAACTAGACAGTTGTGTAGGCCATCAAACATAGTGAAAATACCTCAAAGACAAAGTTCTTTAAAAGGAAAAAAACACCCTAAAGAAATTGCGCATCATTATTCATAATTAGCGCCTGTTGTTCAGGACGTAGAGAACAAATTATTCATGATGGAATTCGTACAGCGTCTTTCAATGACAAACTTTAGTCTGAATAATGGTTTCATGAGGCATGCACACACTGAGTTTGTATGTTCGATTAGCTGTTATGAAACGCATCAAAATCTGAAAACTTCTCAATCTGATGTGTATTATTGTTGTTATTATTATTATTATCATTACATGACAAAATGTGTGTGTTAATATTCCTCAGAGATAGGAATCACAAAGGACCAGGTGACATACAATGGTATCAGGATACCCGGGTGCCGATTTGATTAGATTTAAGTATCAAAATTTTATAAAATGTCCTCAATTTTGGTTACAACTCTAAACGAACTTGAGTGAATAGTTTAGAGTGTGCCCCCTGTAGCATTATAGAGGAACAGCAATGTTTTCCCGTTTTAAATGCGAACATATAGGGAAAAAAAAACTTTTCAGAGGAAGTGTGTGTGGCAATACATGAACTCCCATCCTAAAGAATCACAATTCATAACTAAATTTACCCCCCCCCCCACCCAGTCTCTAATATCCATGCGTATATACATATTAAAAGTTTTTTTTTTTGGCTAAAACTGAACAGACATTGCCGGGCAACATTTAAAGCATATTGTTTATGGAATATATAATGAGCGTAAAAAGTAAATCGGCTGTAACCATTTCATTCTTCTATCCTGTCCAACTAAAAAAATTATTCTATCTCTGGAATGAGTTTATCAAAATCAAGCTAATAAATAAACCATTGAACAGCGTGAATTAAGCCATGGCGATGGTGTTGATGGGTTTCGTGCATTTGGGTTTGCGGTTATGTCAGGTAGGAACACAAGTTATCATTATTATTAGAACAGGTACATTTAACCTCTACAGTAATATGGGAATGACATCACAAAAATATAGAGCTCTTAATATGACTCACGGGAAATCACGTGATTATGTGCATCTATACTATTTATTTGACTATGTGACTTATTTGTTTAGTTTTTTGTTTTGTTTTTGCTTAGTCAGGTTTGTATAGTTGGCGAAAAGTAAAGAAATGTTGAATGAGTTCATCATATTGCCTAGATTGTGTTGCCAAAAAAATATATATACGTTACTCTATACTGTACAATCATGACCCCTATACGAACTAGATGGACAAAAGTATTTGGGCAAACCTGCAATGATACTATACTCATATATCCCACTACACATATACTGCAATATGTACTCCTTTTGCAGGCCATACAAGCACTCACTCTTCTTGGAAGGTTTTCCGCAAAAGTCTGGAGCGTTTCTGTGGGAATTCGTGCCCGTTCATTCTGCAGAGCATTTATCAGGTCAGGCACTGATGTTAGACGAGAAGGTCTGGCTCGCAATCTTGGTTCCATTTCTTCCCAAAAGTGCACAATGAGTTGATTTCATAGGGCTTTGCGCGTTCAAGTCAGTCAAGTTCATCAAATCATCAGCCCATGTCTTTATTGTACTTGATTTGTGCAGTCATGTTGGAATAGAAAAGGGCATTGCCACAAAGTAGAAGCGGCGCATTGTCCAAAGCATTAAGATTGCCCTTCACTGGGGACTGACTGAAACAACTGAATTCAATAATTAACAGGTTTGAACAAATACTTTTGTCCATGTTTTTCTAAAAAAATAAATAAATAAAACAGCAAAACAAAAATGGCTGAAATGCTCCAGGTTTTAAGGACTACACATTAGATTTGCGCGCGTCACGTTCTAACTTGTGACGTCATCAAGGGGAACGACTGCTAACCTCTCACACTAATGACTTAAACACAGTACTAACCCATCAACTCCCACCAAAATACTTAAGAACAATAAGTTCAATGTAACTAAGGATTGAGTTTGGACGTTCAAACACTGTATGTGGAATATCATCTCATGTAAAATATTAACATTACCTCAAGACAAATGTATTAATCTACAGATGCATTCGACACGGTACATAGTTATTTAATGATAATTACTCGAGCTTGCTTGCTGTAGCACTTCATGTCCATTGACAATGCGGCTGTGAAATCGACGACGATACAAACACAAGGCCTAAACCTCACCAGCTCGTTAATTCAATTAGCTTACTCAAAAAAAAACGCGATTTTTCTTTTATTATATGACCGTCTACTTGTTAGGCCAGCTAATATATTAAAATAAACGTCGCGTGAGCCACGTAAATGCATTTCCTGTTGCTTTTTTCCTTCATAGACACCCGTATTTTCTAAGCCTCAGCTAGTCATACCTCCCAAATAAAGCTAAGCACGACAGCTAGTCAACCATCGCCATCAAATAATTCGCCTTAATCAAATATAAACGCAAAAAAAAATCACGTCAACGTTATGCTAACTCGCATATTAGCTAGCTGTCTATGCTACAGGTTTAGCTTTAGCAAGTCAAATATTAGCTTAGCTAACGCAGCTAGTCCAACAGCTAGAAAACGTTGCCGTGTTGTAATTTTTGCCTCCTTAAAAATACGACCCTTTTCCTAAATATTTCTAATGTGAGTAAAAGAAAATAAATGTCAGTTTATTTTTATTAGTAGTAGTATTCAGTAGCGGTTTCATGTATTTACCTTTTCAAGCGCTGCTTTCCAACAATATCCCTGTTCTCCTCGTCACCGCTAACGACAAAATGGCGTCTTTCACCGGACTCAAGGCAGCCGCGCCATGGGCGTTGTCCAAAGTAAGATTCCAGCCAATCGTTTCGTCCAAAGTGGCCGCGACGTCCCGCCTATAATCAATATCGTCCAATCAAATGTGACTACCCGGTTTTTTTGGGGGGGCGTGGATTGAAGCAACCGTTCCAACTCCACAGCTTCCGACTGTACTGTAACATACAAAACAGTGCACTAACATACTATAAATACTATTCTCTCTAGGATGCAAGTATGCAGTTCAAATGAAGGCAGAATGGATGTGAATGATTGTTTAGCTTTAGTAAATTTGCAGGTTATCTGCTACACCATTAAAAAACAGATGCAATTATGTAATGGTTAACACTATTACCTCACACCGCCAGGGTCCGGGTTCGATTCCCAGCCCAGGTCTGTAAGCATGGAGTTTGCTTGGCGGGTTTCCTGCAGGTGGTCTGGTTTCCTCCCACAGTCCAAAGACATGCAGGCTATTTGGCGTTCCCAAAGTGTCTGCAGTGTGTGTGTGTGCCCTGAAATGGATTTGCTGATGTGTAACAAGGACCAAATCGTGATAGCTAGATGACTGGTACAGAGCCTCTCCAAAATGTCACGCCTTGTAAGGTGTCCCAAGTATGCAATAATCAGTACCCTTAAAAAGTGGTCTGAAGAAGGACAATGGCAAGGTCATGGGCGCCCAACGCTCATTAGTGTGTGTGGGTGGGTGTGGAGAGAAGGCTAGCCCATCGAGTCTGATTTCACGGGAAAGTTTTTCTCCTTGAAACACTTCTTTCCTGGCATTGATGTGGAGGTTACTTTGAAATGTACCACCTAGGTAAATATTGTTGCACATGATGTACAACAATTTGCGATGTAAGACATTAAGGAACGTTTTGAAAAATATGACAAATAATTCAAGCTGTTGAGAAAAACAGGTCAGAGTTGTTTTGGCAGCACAGGGAGGAACTATATACGATATAAGTGATTTTAATGATGATTTTTAAAATTTAATGTTGATTTTAATGGCTGATCGATATATAAACATACAGTACACACACACACACACACACACACACACACATAGACATATACTGCAACAAATGATGACAAATGAGGATATTATACTGTAGGAGCTGTTTTATTATTATTTTTGACATGGTTTTGGTCTACTTGTCTCTTAGACAAAATGGTGCTTCAAACATTGATTATATTAATAGAAAGGTCTATTCCAAGATGGCTCCACCCCAATTCTACTCACAGTGCAAAATAGTTTATATACTGTATATATATGTAACCCTAAATACATTACTTCAGGTTTCATTTCTAATGGTTAAATTGGTGGAGTTTAATATTTTTTTAAAAATATATATATATTTTAAGCCCTCATTAAGCTTTGCCTTCAAAACTTCTCTATTACATGATAGAGAGTGCTGTTGTGATAAATATCAGCATGGCTGTGATGCCATCGTAGGCACGTAGGACCTCGAGTGTGATGTTGCTTTTATACAACAGTCCAACAAACACCATTTATTATCAACAGGTTATGATTTGTGTCTTTATTTAACCAGTTACTTTGCTCTGCCAACACATACAGTACCTAACTAACTGCCCCTGGTGAAGCTGGTGACTGACAGTTAGTGAAATTGACTAGCAAATTAACAACATAAATTAACAGAACGCTAACTAGCTAACTAAGAAGGCTAATTAGCTGGCTAGCTGAGACAAGACAGATGGACATGACAACATAAATTAACAACATAAACAGAAAGCTAACTGGCTAACTAAGAAGGCGAATTATCTGGCTAGCTGAGACAAGACAGATGGACATGACAACATAAATTAACAACATCAATTAACAACATAAATTACCAACATAAATTAACAGAATGCTAACTAGCTAACTAAGAAGGCTAATTAGCTGGCTAGCTGAGACAAGACAGATGGACATGACAACATAAATTAACAACATAAACAGAAAGCTAACTGGCTAACTAAGAAGGCGAATTATCTGGCTAGCTGAGACAAGACAGATGGACATGACAACATAAATTAACAACATCAATTAACAACATAAATTAACAGAACGCTAACTAGCTAACTAAGAAGCCTAATTAGCTGACTAGCTGAGACAAGACAGATTGACATGAAAACATCAATTAACAACATAAATTAACAGAACGCTAACTAGCTAACTAAGAAGGCTAATTAGCTGGCTAGCTGAGACAAGACAGGTGGACATGACAAAATAAATTTACAACATCAATTAACAACATCAATTAACAACATCAATTAACAGAATGCTAACTAGCTAACTAAGAAGGCTAATTAGCTGACTAGCTGAAACAAGACAGATTGACATGAAAACATAAATTACCAACATAAATTAACAGAACGCTAACTAGCTAACTAAGAAGGCTAATTAGCTGGCTAGCTGAGACAAGACAGGTGGACATGACAACATAAATTAACAACATCAATTAACAACATCAATTACCAACATAAATTACCAACATAATTTAACAGAAAGCTAACTAGCTAACTAAGAAGCCTAATTAGCTGCCTAGATGGGAACTATCTACGTTTTTTATACAGAAGGGACAACATAAAGTGTACATGCAAATGTGCAAACGAGCGACAAAGTGACAACACGACAACGTGACATTACAGTCGACATTACAGTACTGGAAATGAGGTGACGAGTTGAGGTAGTGGGAGGAGAAACAGTAAAGAGGAAACATCCCGGAAGTAGCAACAAGGATTCAAATAGTTAGTGCAAAATTATCAAGTAATGAATACTGTGCAATTTACAGATCACGTTTTAAGGTAGTTGAGTTAAACTGAGTGATGTTGGTGGAAGCTGGACCTTCCTCAGCCTTGTCAGAAAGAAGAGACGCTAATTTTAGAACGCATCACCTGAATTGAATGATTATGTTATAGCCTGATTTAAATATCTGATTATAAAAAATAAATAAATAAATAAAAAACAATACTCTGACCCAAGTAGGATTGTGTGTGTGTGTGTGTGTGTGTGTGTGTGTGTGTGTGTGTGTGTGTGTGTGTGTGTAAAACTGTTATGGGGTTTATGGGATTAATGAATAGTGCAACGGTTTAGTTCAAGAGTGCCATAGAACATATTTATCAATGTCCATGATTTGTGTCTGTTTAGCACAGATGATGCTGTTGGATGAAGACTGATACCATGAATACATGATTTCTAGGAAAATTGAAAACTTCATAGATCCAGTCCACTAGATGGCAATGTCAAATGTATTGCAGGGGGCAAGCACCTCTCTCTGGCAGTCGGATGATACTTTCCGCTTCACCCTGAAAATTCCTCAAAGGAATTTATTTAAATGTGGATTGTAAATTTTATATAAGAATGAGTAATATTAGCTTATTACTGGGAAGCACCATCGTTATACAATGTCACTTTCATATCTACTAGCTATGTGTTGTCTGCTAGGAATTATTTTAAAATGGTTAATTACTGTGTAAGCCTAACACTTTTCCACTGTATAGTGTTTTGTAAAGCATTACCGTACTCCTACACACACACTGTTTACTGTATAAATATGATGAATATGTTATGATCACTGTTTGTCTTTAAAGGTCCCATATATTACTGTTTTAACAAAGTGTGTGTTAATGCTTCAGCTGAAATAGACCTTAGATAATGCATTTTCTGATTATTATTTCTTTTTTTTTTTGATAATGCTTATATGAGGTCACAATAGGGGGAAAATTTTAAAAGTACAAAAAGCAGGAAATCTCTCACTTTGATATGCACCAATTTGAATGTCTAAATATAACTACAAAGTGAATTTTGAATAATAGGTCACCTTTAATGACTTTCCTTATACTACATTTACAGTCTTTGATATCTGCTGATAGATGTTCCTTTCAGGAGTCAATACATTTGCAGATATTATTCCTGTATTAAAATCGAATACATTTTTCTAGAGGTTTTGTTTTATTTAGGATATAATTTTAGGGTGCAGCCACTAGATGGCGCCTCAATCATTTACCACCAGCAACTCAGGGGTTTCATTCAGGTCTACACTCACTGGCTCATGGTCGGTATCGCTTCATCCTGTATACAGGGTCGGGGAGGCCTGGAGCCTATTCAGTAGACTTAGGGCGCGAGCCGGGGTACACCATGGATGGGGTGCCAATCCATCACAGGACACACACATACACAATCATTAGCAATCTATGAGCGATTTGGGGAACACCAATTAGCCTACTCTGCATGTCTTTGGACTGTGGTAGGAAACCGGAGCACCTGGAAGAAACTCACCCAAGGTGCAAGGTGACAATGCTAACCACTAAGCCACCGTATCGCCTCTAAGTCTACACCTTGAAGGGTAAAATTCAACACAACAATAATCTACTTTTATTTTGTTTTGAAATCAGGTCTACAGGTTTTGCTACAGATCCAGGGGTTCCTCAAGCTGCTAGTCATCAACACCTTACATTAGATTTAGACGCTTTAGACATTATTGACTTTGATTATTCTGACACAAAGTTGGATGTGTCTATCGCTGGATGCAGATAACCTGCCATAGTGATATTTATGAGTGATTTCAGGACAGGGTGGACTTAATAAAGAATTTTACAAATGTTGCAGCATGGTGGTTTAGCGCTTAACCCCCGTGCCTTCAGGGTTGGGGGCTTCGAATCTCACCTGCATCTGTATGTGTGGGAGGTTTGCATGCTCTCCCTGGTTGGTGCGTTCCCCTTCAAGTAACCTGGTTTCTGCCCAAAGTCTAAAGATATACATGGTAGATTGATTGGCATGTAGTGTGTGAGTGTGGTTGGCACCTTATCCAAAGTGTATACCCTGCCTTGTGCCCTAAGTTCCCTGGGATAGGCTCTAGCACCCTCCCGTAAACAAGGCGTAAACATAAACGTTTCTATATCCTTTCTTTCCCATTGATTGTAATCAGATGAAATGACAATAGACTCAAAATATTGCCATGAACTAGATGAATTTTGTACCATTTCCTGATATTTAGCCATCAATCCAATGGAAAGAAATACCGTATAATGTTGTCACGGCAAACAAAATTTTGTGAAATTACGGTTTTCAGTTCATCTTTGACATGTACATGGGCTTCAACGTGAAATAATAATATCACTGATTGCATTAACTCTTCAGCCAGCCTGCTATATAACTGTGATTATCTGTAAAACCTTAGCTCATTCTCTTTATCCCACCCTACTGCAGAAGTGAACTAGTCACTCTCTGTTTTTGTTTTTGGTGGTTCTAGCAGGAAGGGCACCTGACACACCTCCAGATACGCCAGCCAGAGTGGCGAACAAAGAGTGTGACATCATCCTGGAAATGCGGAGTCCAGCTGGTCAGACTCAGAGGGACATAGAGCCGAGATAAGGCGAGATCCCAGCTGCGATTAGCCAACCAATCGTGTGAGGTGATGACAGGCCTGAAGTAACAGCATCAAACGGGCCGTGTGTTAATGATGCACAGGAAATGAGAATGGAGCCACGGTTTGTAAGCACGGCACAGAGATAAAAAAAACTTTAATACGTAAATGATGGAAAGAATGACATATATCTGGATGGTATGTGTCACTGTAATCAACTGGCAGTTGGGTGCTTTTTTATGCAAGGCATATTAATGAATTAATCGTCAAAAGCTGAACACTACCAGTGGCCTTCCAATTCACTGTGTTTAAAATTATAGAGCTGTTTTGATGTTTATTAATTACCTCCTGTAAAAGTGTTATTCATCAAAGGAATTTTTTTTAATCAGTAAATCACTTACCTCACCATGTGTTTTGTAAGAACATATTCTTATGTTCTGTTTATTTTTATTCGGTGCTTTGTAAAAAATTAACAGGTTTTCTACCATCTTAAACATCAAAAGAATTTGTGCTTTCCAAGATTCCAAGGTTTCCTTATTATCTTATTAACTTCAAGCATGAGAAAATGAGACAAGCTGGTGAAGAAACAGATGTTTGTCACTGCTGTAAAATAAGTAATCCATCTCCATCCAACTACAGTAGGAACCTCTGTAGTCCAACTAGGGACCGTGGAGGCCAATGGTAACCATTGTGTTTATTATCATTTGTACAACCGTGGTAGGATCTCCCCTCAACGTTCACATGCACATTCACACACTAGGGGCAATTTGGAAACACCAATTAGCTTAATCTGCATGTCTTTGGACTGTGGGAGGAAACCGGAGAACCTGGAGGAAACCCAACAAAAACACAGAGAGAACATGGAAACTCATAAGAGGAAATAACTCATCTCAGAGACAATCCCAAATATTACATTTTACTTCTAACAGGCAAAATGTAGAATTTTGCCATATTAGTGGAATTAAAAACATTATGCTAGCAAAATAATCAACTTTGGAATAGTAACAGTAAATCTGTCTTTTATTGGAAGTAACAACCCTGTCGTTGATTGTTTTCCTATAACATCACACGCCTCAAGGTATTAACTCATCAAGTGTAAGGTGACGAAGCAGATAATAAAGCAGAGAAGTATGAAACTTTGTAATGTTGTGGCCCATCAGGATTGATGAGTTTGCTGTAAAATACTACATGAACATGTCCATCCATCCATCAAATGATCTCCCATGCTGTGAAAAACTATTTGCCCCCTTCATGTTGTTTTTGTGTGTGTGTTTGTTTGTTTTGTTTGTTTTGATTTGCAAATTTGCCACACTTAACTCATTTGGATCATCAAACAGATTTGAATATTACCCAATCCAATATAACCAGAGTAAATACAAACTGCAGTTTTTAAATGAAGATTTCATTTATTAAGGGGAGGGGGAACAATCCACTTTCTCAATTTCTCCACTTTCCAGATCCTCAATCCACTTTCAGTTTATTCCCCAGACTCTTCATCCTAAAAAAACTCGTTAGACCACAGTTAATCTTTATTCCAGCACGATACAGAGAATAAATGTGTGTTACCAATTAAAACAGGAACAGTGTGGACTATTTGGGGTCCCTGACCAGACCGTGAACATCTGCACTAAATAAAACTGCACAATCTACATTTATTATATTAATTGGCTCATTATGATTATTGATCAAATGGCTTTTAAAAGAAAAACAGGTGTAGACCTCTGATGGTGTGTGTGTGTGTGTGTGTGTGTGTGTGAGAGAGTGTGTGAATGAATATCTCCATCCTTCATCAGGTAGACTCACCTCTGGAAAGGCAGTGGATTCTGGAAATGGCAGAGATCCAATCAGTGAGGCTCCCTCTGCTTGTACATGGTTGCCAGATTGGTGAAATCCCTTAAATTTCTCTTTGGAGAGGAATGGGCATTAGGGTTAAAGTCTTGCAGCTATCCTATAAATAATTCAGCACTAATATCACACCATCCAGACTTTCATTGTTGATGAATGGGGGGAGGGGGATCTGTAAAGGTTCACTCTAAAGACATTACATAATTAAATAATACATGATATAGTACAGTACAAGTAAACAATGCAATGGCAGGAAAAGCAGACCTTATTAATCTTAATGTAAATGAATGCTGAATGTTATGTTTAAAGTGTTTAAAACTCTGAAATAATATTAACAGTCCAAGTATTCACCCATCAGCCATAACATATCCATCTAGATTTTTGGTTCCTTATGGCTTTGCAGCTCATATCCCAGTGTAACTTTGGTCAGAGCACAGGGTCAGCCATGATACAGCACCCCTGGAGCAGATCGGTTTAAGGGCCTTTCTCATGGGTCCAACAATCTGGAGCTGGGGCTCGAACTGCCAAGCTTGCGATCAGTAAATCAGTGCCTTAGCCCTCTGAGCTACCACTACCCCTAAACTTATTTACGTCCTAGCTCCAGATGGATAAAACTCACAACCTTCAGATTATGAGACTGACATGCTACCTACTGCGCTAACAAAGCTACAGAGTGTCTGGCACCAGGATGTTGTTTGTGAATCTAATGGATCAGGCTTGTTTGTTTGGCATGTCCCATGGTTGCTTGAGCAGATTAGGATCCGGGGAGTTTAGGGACGGAGTCGGTGGCCTTGGGCTCTTTGCCTGCTGGGATCTGTGTGAGGCAGGCTGTGGTGAGATGGGTGTTCTTGTGCCTTTCTTTTGTCGCCAGCATTGACAGCATGATCCTGTCACCAGTTCAATAGTGTAAAATGGATAATCAGCATGAACGTTTTAATGTTATGTGGTGTTAAGGTTACAGCTGAAACTGTCTTAAAATAAGTGTACCATCCCAATGGAATGGAAAGATATAAAATACAGTAAGTTCCCAACATATGAACAAGTTCTATTCCCAGAGCTCGTTCGTAAGTCCAATTTGTTCATAAGTTCAACAAGCATGTCCTGGTACTAGGATTCGAACGCAACTATGAAAAAAAAAACACAGTATAAAACATTGTACTGTGTATGGCGCAGGTTTTACACCAGACGCCCTTCCTGATGCAACGCTCCCATTTTATCTGGGCTTGGGACAGGCACTTCATCCAGTTGTTGAACACCGGGCCTTTTGCATGGCAGGCGAAACACCTACCACTGAGCCGCCAGTGCCCTGTTGCCCTGATGACGTCAGACACAAAAACACTAGGCTGAAAGATTTTAAGTTAGTGGGAATTTAAGGTGACAGTTACTGTTACTTAAGTACTTACAGTTACTTAAAATATCAAATTTGTTCAGCTAAGTTGAAAAGTGTCATTTCTACAAACTCATAAAGACCAAAAAGTTCTAAATACTCATCAAGGTCTATTAATTTGAACTAATTGTAATTATTTAGGCGGCGTAGTGGTTAGCACTCCAGGGTCCGGGTCGATTCCTGGCCAGGTTCGATTCCCGTCTCCGTGTGCATGGAGTTTGCATGTTCTCCAAACACCAAACCGTGCTTGGTGGGTTTCCTCCGGGTTCTCCGGTTTCCTCCCACAGTCCAAAGACATGTAGGTTAGGTTAATTGGTGTTCCCAAATTAGCCGTAGTGTGTGAATGAGTGTACGAGTGTATGCGTGTGCCCCGCATTGGATTGGCACCCTGTCCAGGGTGTACCCCACCTCGTACCCTAAGTCTTCTGGGATAGGCTCCAGGTCCCCCGTGACCCTGAATACAGGATTAAGGGGATGTAGAAGATGATGATGAGTAAGTGAGTGTAATTATTTAAGTCAACAGTACTCAGTAGGTTTAATTACTTTGAGGATTAGGGTTTACAGTGGTTGGACTACAGAGGTTCATGGATGGATGGATGGATGGCTGGATGGATGTTACTACAGTTATATAGAACATCAAGGTGCTCCAACACTTAATCCAGCGTATTACATTATCAATAATATAATATTACATAATCAAAAATTATTATTATTAATAATAATAATAATAATAATAATAATAAAGCATGCGACTATGAAAAGTCCAGCTTTCATTCACAGGAGTGTGTGTGTGAAAGGCTGGCAACAGGTGTTATGCGCTAAAATGCTCCCCCCCCCCCCCCCCCCCCTACATAATCTCTATCAAAATGTAGAACATAAATTCATAGGTTTATGATTTACATATGACAAAATAGACCAAACGAGTTTTATTATAAAATAAGCAATATAAAAAAGACATCTTTTTTTTAAAATTATATTTATAACAATAAAAATAGTTTCGTGTAATCTTTGCATCATAAACAATATTTATTTATAAATGTGCCACAAAATAAACATTTTGTGCCTAGGGTTCATTATAATAGTAATATCATATTTGATAATAATAAACCTATGCGCTTATGTTCTCATATATAATATAGAATCATTTTAGCGCATCAAATCTGGCAACCCGTCGAGTCCCGCGCTAAACCGCATCCCTCCCTCCCTCCCTCCCTCGCTCCCACCTCTTTCTCCCAGGGGGGCTGTAATGCGCATCTGCCCCTTTAAGAGGTCGCGGGTCCAGTGCAGCGGGGATTTTTTCTTTAAAAAAAAAAAAAACATTTTTTTTCGTTTCTTTTTCTCCGCGGCCACGAAGCGCGATGAGGAGCAGCGCCGAGGCGAAGCCATGCGCGCCGGGACCGCCTGCCTGCTGCGACTCACCGCGCTCTGCATCATCCTGCTCTCACACGCAGCCGCAGCTTACTTCGGGTCAGACACCTTACTTTTTTCTTTACATTCATTCCCTGGTGAAAAGATCTAGAGTTTATTCTGGGGCTGTTTTGGGGTGAGATTCAGTAGAATAGTATAATAATAATAATAATAATAATAATAATAATAATAATAAATAATAACAATAATAATTGGATATGTAATTATTAGTCATTCTAACCTGTATAATATATAGCAGAGGTGTTAAATATTATCCAGGAAGTTTCAAAAAGGCTTTCATTCCAAACCAAGCATCAGCCACACCTGATACATCTATTCAAAGCCAAGAAGGACTAATTAAACAGGTGCCTGATTTTCTCTCTCTCTCTCTCTCTCTCTCTCTCTCTCTCTCTCTCACACACACACACACACCAGTAATTCTGAATAAGATATGAAACCCCTGGTGTATAAGTTTTTATAAAAAATTTTTTTTTCTGTTTTAAAATCCTTTTAAATCCTCAGAAAAATAACATATTATTATTATTATTAGTAGTAGTAGTAATAGTATTACCACCACTCTGAGTTACTTTCCCCTTATCTTGTCATGATCTTTGTAATCTTTTTGTATAAACTTTTAAACTGTTCGGAAAAACACTTTAAACCAAATATCCAAATGACCTAGCCACGCTTATCTACGCAACCTTTGAACCACAAATTGTGTAAAAAAAAAAAGAAAATTAAAAAAAAAAAAGTTTTTTTCTTCTTGACATGGCATTTGGTGTACTGTATGCGATCATGCTTTGAACTTACGCGAGATTAAACACTATATAGCGATGTAGAGTTTTCACGTCGTCGAGATGTGCAGTAACACACAGGAGCACTTACTATAGCTTTAGTGTGTATTCAAATGCACGTATTCAAATGCAGGTTGCGTGGACAGACAAACCTGTAGGTAAAGCATGCAAATAGTTTACAGACGGCAGCCTATTGGTCTCGGTGAATGTCAAAATGTAGGCTAGGTAAATGAAAGTCAATTATTTTGGTAAATAAAGTCAAAAGGTAAAAAAAAAAAACATATTGAATTTAAATCATGACTGTGTAATAATTCCAGTGGACAATGTGTCTTGCGTTCACTGATGCTGAATAGAGTTTGTGTTTGCTTTTTCTAGCCTGACAGGTCAGGAGCCCTTGGCTTTTCTGTCGAGCCCATACAGCGGTGAGGCTCCCGGTGGAAAAGCGCACGTGAAGCAGTGCGAGCAGATGACTCTGACGCGGCGCCAGAAGCGCGCCTGCCGCCGGGAACCGGGCCTGGCGGAAACGCTGAGGGAGTCGGTGCGCCTCAGCCTGATGGAGTGCCGCTACCAGTTCCGGAATGAGCGCTGGAACTGCAGCATGGACGGCCGGGGAAGCCTCCTGAAGCGAGGTAGGGCGGCTGGAGTAGTGTATAGTGGAAGTCAAAACTGAATCATGCTTCCTGTCACTCTCAGCAAACCCTGACCCCGGAGTTTATACACCTGAAAGATCAGATTTGTTTCTTTGGATGCAGTCAAGGGTGCATCGTTTGTAGTATTTACATCATCTATAAGTATGTATCCATTACCTGTTCCTTTAATCAGCTTTCAGAGTAAAGCTTCAAAAGTAGCCCTTATACAGTAGGTTTGGACGCGCCCACTTATTCAAGGGTTCTTCTTTACTTTGAAGTGTTTTCTACACAGAACTAAAGACATCAAAAGTATGCAAAAGTCTTCAGTGGACTATCTGTCTTGATGAGATCCACCCCATAAGTGTCCCTCATATGGGAATGTCATGATCGGGGTACACAAAGCAAGAGATGATACCACAACAGCAACTACAAGATACGAAAATACAGTTAAATTAAAGTTTATAAATGGCATAAATCATTATTAACCTGCTTGATCTGTAATTTCCCTGTAGTAGTAGTAGTAGTAGTAGTAGTATTTACAGTAGTTTCCGTAACTTCCCACTGAGTAGTACTTACAAGAAGGTTGTTACTACTGTTATACAGTCCCACCTCTATTCCAACATTAGATCCAGCTTATTACATTATTACCAAAACGTAGCAGAAGAACTGATGGGAAACTGCTGATGTTTCTGTGCAGTGGGAACCATATAAATCTTGCAATTATTTTTTCAGTCTCTTGCTGCATTATTGATTTTGAAACATATATACAGTATATTTACATAAAGTGAAGCACGCAGAGTTGGTCCGAGGTCGACTCGAGGTTATCTTTGTCACATCGTGTGTAACGTCTCCTAAGCCTTCATGGCTTTTGTTTCAGCGGCGGTGTGAAATCTGTGAAGCTGTTCTGAGCCGAACACCTACACACTGCTTTCATCAAGTGTTCGTTTGTGTCTCGTATAAACACTGGTGCGAACCCAACAATGGATACTTTGATGTGGGCTTGGACTTTTACCGCAGCTGAGTTTCAGTGTGGGCCAAAGCAACAATGCAGAACATCTCTCTAGATCATAATACTGTAGCCTATAACACAATATCCTATACTGCTACTGTATGTTGTGTTAAGAGTTGTGCGATATTTTACGTCACAGATTTGCTTTCGGAAAAGCTTTGAAAAATTGGGACCTTTAGGAAAGTTGCTCAATTCCACCCCACAGTCGGACAACCTGAATATACTGTAGGGAACTCAAATATTGCATGATTCTGATCTGACCTATTAGTTTTAATGAATGAATGAATTAATTAATTAATTTGTTTGTTTGTTTGTTTGTACTTGGTTGTACACTAAATGCAGATATTTAGTGTTGTTTTTTTGTGCTGTACACCCATTTTCCTATTTTCTATAATTGTTTACTATAGTTTTTTTTTTTTTTTCCATTTCCTGAACAGTCTTTCTTGCTGCGAAGACATAGTCCAGTTCAGGGACTCAGACCTCTAACACACTCAACAGCTGCTTGAACTCTGGGCGGCCTCAAAATCCTGATGTTTCTAGAGGGAATATCTTTAAAGCATTAACATTTTTAAAAGCTGGCTATTTCAAGCAGGACGTGTATATGTGTGTGTAAAACGCTGGTCACCGGGATGGGAACGTGAGATCCATCCGCAGGTCTGCATGGTAATTACGGGCTCTAGGGGAAATGTGGCAGGGCCTTTTGCGGGGGCTGTTTAGATATTTTTAACTACAGCATGAGCACTCGGGTTCCGTGAGGAAAAGGGCGGCGGACTTTCATCTGAGGAAAGAAGCAAAAAAAAAAAACGTAGTCAAAATAGCAATTAATAGAATCAAAATGCAGCCGTAAGGCCAGCTGTGGGTAAAACCAAATGACTCGGTTAAAAAGGCGTACGAGCTGACGGGTGAGAACTGTAGACTTATAGTTCACTAGATAGATAGATAGATAGATAGATATCATGACATACTCAAGAAAAAAAAAAGATATTTGTCTAATTCTTTCCACAGCTTTCAAGGAGACGGCGTTCCTCCTGGCGGTGTCCTCAGCAGCTCTGTCACACACTCTAGCCAAAGCATGCAGTTCGGGCCGTATGGAGCGCTGCACATGTGACGACACGCCGGGTCTTCAACAGCGCGAAGCGTGGCAGTGGGGAGTGTGCGGAGACAACCTGAAGTACAGCACCAGGTTCCTCAAGAAGTTCCTGGGCCAGAAACGGGTTAGCAAGGACCTGCGGGCTCAGGTCGATGCTCATAATATAAACACCGGCATCCGGGTGAGTGACACGGACGCATATGAATGTTTCGACATCTAATAAAGTTCTAATAAAGGTAACTCTGACCGTTGTGCAAGCTCGAATGGAAATTCTAAGTTCGTGCTTGTTTATTGTTTGTTTTTATTTGATGTCAATTATCAAAGAAAACCATAATATTTAATATGATGAAAAGGCATTTGTATTTATAGAGGCATTTATAAAGGGAGTCTCCTGCACTCGGTCAGGACAATTTTCAGGACAAATCGTTTGTGATCTCTAATTAACATGGCAAGTTTTTTCTTGTTAAAGTTTTTTCAAAAAAGGGACGAAAAAAAAGACAGGGGACTAGTTTCAAGGACATTCCATAACATTAAATTTGACTACAAACGGTTAAAAGCATTCTGCTCCCAAGAGGGTTGGGCTTCCGCATCGTTCCTGGATAAAGAGTTTCCAGTACAATTATGTGATTTCTAGCTGACTTAATCAGCAAATTGCATTTAGAGGACTCATGGTATTTAGAGTTAGCATAAGGTCCATCCATCCATCCAGGATGGAACCTCTGTAGTCCAGCTTGGGACCATGGTGGCCAATGGGGACCATTGCATTTATTCCCATTTGTTCGACGGTGGTAGGACCTCCAGTCAACATTCACATGAAACCCACCAAGCATAGGGGGAACATGCAAACTCCATACACACAGACCCCAAGGCATGAATCGAACCCGGGACCTTGACGTACAAGGCAACAGTGTTAACCACTGAGCCACCGTGCCGCCTAGCATAAGGTCCACGCTAGTCACAATTTAATTCCTCCTTCTCGCCAACCTTTACCTAAGAACTCCTACAAATCTTCCCTCTCACAAAAGAAAAAGACCTCTCTTTCTTGATTGGTGGGATGTGACCCTCCTTGACAGCTGCCCGAAGCTCACATTTTTGGCCTGAGGTGGGGCAGATAGATAGACAGACAGACAGTCACGGTTTGGCCTTCTAGAGCCAGGTGTTGTTTCTCGGGCCCAGACTTGCTGTGGGGGATTTCTGAAAATTAGAGGGTTTCCTTCTAGATAAGTATACTCAGAAGAAGTCTGTTTAATATACGAGCATGCCATATGTTTTCTACATGGCCACACCGAAAATGTCCTTAAATTCTTATAAAGCAGGTTGGAATATAAGCAGCCCGAGGTGATGAGAAGGAAAAGAGTGACACCATGAGCGAAGATAACCGTTATCAAGCTCAGATTTCCCTGAGTTAATTAACACTCAGAACTGCTTGCCTAAATGCTTGTTGTCCTCCCGTCCATTCCCATCTATCCGTCGATCTAGCTGGATCTCTACGTAAGAGATAGTGAGTGTGAGGGGAAAGAGGAGAAAAAACATGGCCCTCAGGGGAATTTCATACCTGGGCTGGGTGAAATAATGCGTGTAGCCCCCTCTCTCTTCTCCTATTGCCCCTGGGTCTCAGTCTCACCCCGTGACCCACTGGTGAAATGACCTCTTCCTGCCCTCTTGTCACATTCTTTGATGGCTCCATGGTAAAATTCTTGCCCATATACGTACAGGATATTGATAATTTAACAGTTCATCCGATGTGAGGAGAGGTTGCTGCATGCCGGTGCCGATTCAGACCAAGAGGAAAGAAAGATGGGATGTTCCTGCATCCATGATCTTTACCGCATGCCATGCTTCATCCCCACCAGCTCAGGGCTTAGCAATCTCAAAGGCATCTCAGAATACGCACTCAGACTCATAAAACACGTACACAAACCTTACATACCCCCTTCGGCAAAAAATAGCTCTGTCACATTAGAAGCCGAGATAAGATCTCCACTAATGAATCAGCCTCTTCTAGCTGTCAGCGCTCTTTTCTGTATTTCCTCGTATCACTCAAATGCTAATTGACGCTCTGGATTTCTTTCAGGCTGTAAAGAACGGGCTGGTGACGACCTGCAAGTGTCACGGCGTCTCCGGCTCGTGCGCGGTGCGCACATGCTGGAAGCAGCTCTCTCCGTTTTACGTGACCGGCCAGCTGTTGAAGTATCGCTACGACACGGCTGTGCGCGTCCTCAGCGTCACCAACGCAGCCACCGGGGACACCGAGCTGGCCGGGCCGGCACGCCGAGGTGACACGGCTCCTCGGCCGCACCCCTCCGAGCTGGTGTTCCTAGAAGAGTCGCCCAACTTCTGCCGCCCATCTCGGTACTCGCCCGGGACGGCCGGACGCACCTGCGCCAAGGACACGAGCTGCAGCAGTCTTTGCTGCGGACGCGGCTACAACACGGCGTTGCGCCTCGCCACGATGTCCTGCAACTGCCAGGTGCGCTGGTGCTGCCACGTCGAGTGCCAGACCTGTGTCCGTGAAGAGGAGATATACACGTGCAAGAAGCACTGAAATAGAGAAATAGAAAAGGGAATAAAGAGAAAAAAAATGGCTGTAATGGCCTCTCAGACAAGTGTGGGCAAAGTTGGACAGGATTCCCCCCCCAAGGCACGGCTGTCCGGCTGAAATAAGAGTTGTGCTCCTGCTGACATGGAAGAAAAAAGGAACGTTGTGGGAATTCCAGCATTCTCACCCCCTGAGGTTGCTTCAAGCCAGAACAGAGCCACTGATAAAAGTCTTAACATCTCTTCCTCTCTGAATGCACTGAATTTATTATTATATTGTTTATAAAGTCACGGTCAGGTGCCGTGAATCATTTTTATGAACTCTTTGAGCTTAGATTTTCTGTGAAGGATCCGCTGAACTTCATGAGACCGTCGATCCATCCAGACTTTACCAGAACCTGTACCGGTCTGTCTGCCTGTCTGCCTTCCTGTCTGCGTTAAAGGGAAAGAAAAAGTAAGGGTCAAATATTATGCTGATATTTTGAAGCACTTATATTTGTCATGTAATTATTGCGCAAGTCTTATGTTCGGTTCGAGGGAAGCAAATGTATCCGAGAAATACCGGAAGCGCGAAAGCTGATCGCATTATGCAACTTATTATTATTATTATTATTATTATTATTATTATTATTATCCTGGATCATATTCTTACATAACCAAAAAAAAATCAAGCATTTGAGACAATCTATAATTATACCTTAATGTTGTTCCTAAGTGTTCTTAATTCCTTGAATACGCAATCTTGATACACAAGCGAGAACTCCAGTACATTAATAATAGTGTGTGTGGTCAAGATTTCCAGCAGCTGCGTGAAATTTGTCAAACATCTGCTCACTTATTGTAGTGTCTTTATACTGCACTTTTGGCATCAAGGACAAATGAGCACCTCGTTCCCAGAACAAAGATCACCCCCATCGCGTTCCCTTCATAAAGCGGCATCTGAGGCGCTTTCATGTCTGCGAAGTCTTTGAAAAGGCTCATTCCACCCCCTTGTTATTTTCTCTATTACCAATCAGAGGGAAATAGCAGCTCTTAATCTCTTGGAGCCCTGCGTTTCTGTTGGTCTAAAGAAAAGGTCACACACACATACACACACACACGGACCGCACAGCACGCCTTATTCACCTCAGCCTCAAAGTTTTGTTGTGTTTTATGATAAAAATATGTGATAAATCTACAGATATTATGCAAATCCATAGCTGAAGTGGTACTGCCTGAGACCGGACGTTCACTAAGTACTCAAGTTTCATGCAGCTAAATATTATCAAACCTACTTGTGCAAATGTATTATATTAATAAGATATTAACCATATAATCATATTATTATCATAATATTACCACATATATATATCAATATATAACTTATAGAAATACATTTTGTATTTTATTTTATTCAAGTAGTGTGTATAATTTTTTTTTGGCTGACGCTGTGTATATGCAGCCTGATTCACTTGAAAGAGGCCCCGAATATTTCATAATATTTTTCGCTATAATGAAGCAATCTGAACCAAAAAAGTACACTACATGCCTTGACATGTGTGTGCTCAATTTTCCATACAAGGGATGCTGAAAGTTATCTTCGTTTTTCTGCCAGACACATTCCAACACTCCATTCCATGTTCCTGAGGGTACCAGAACCAGTGACAGTACAGTATGTCTCTTTTTTTTTTTTTTTCCAATGTCGGCGCAATGGCTACGGTGCCTACCCAATTGACATGACTCAGGGGCTCCCCGGCATGTTCGAAGTCGGAATCCATATACAGAGGAGCACATTGTATGTTGTAATGTCCGTCCAGATTGCTTCATCCGATCGAGAGTTATTACACAATATCCAGGGCCTCTTTCGAGTGAATCACCCTGTATATATAATTTCAGTAAAATTGGCCACATCAATCAAGCTGTAGAAAGTCCACGTTTCTCATGTCATGGTCAGTGAACTACAGGTATGTAAAAAAAAAAAAAAAAAAGGCGGTTTTGTTTCTGGAGGCCTACGAGATTTCATTCCTAATAAGGCATTTTTTTTTTCTCTACGGGTTAAAACGTAAACCGTCTGCAGGCACGCTTCATTATTTTTATTCGCGTCTTTTTTGTCTTTTCTTTCCCAGACAGCATTTTAAAAAGATTCAAGATTGTACACTCATCCTCATAATGCATTTCTCATTTATCTTGTATTATCCACACTCGTGCCAAATCTGAAAAAAAAAACGAAAGAAATTCATAATAACCATATTTTCTGTAAAGTTTTACAGAAACGGAGAGACACGGTATGAGTGTTTTAAGCGAGGTTTGGTGTGAATAGAGGTGGAGGGATACACCCTGTAGAAGGAGAACATGCAAATTAATCCAAAGCATTGCAGAGGCAAAGGAAAGACAAATCCAGTCGCTCCCTTATCCATGAAACAAGCATACAGTGTTTATATAATCATTTGTTACAGTAAGTAGCTGTAGGTTTGCCTTCGTCTGGGTTTAACAGTATGATATTGTACTTTGCCATAAGCACACTTTCTCCTGGGGGACTGGGTTTTTTTTCTACCTCACATGCTCTTGGGGAAATTATTATAATATTTAAAAATACAATTATATTCAGATCTAAGTAGATGTTTGAAACCGGAGTGTTTTTTATCTTTACATGCAACACCTCTGAAGTAGAAGAAACACTTTTTTTCTTTTTTAATGAGAATGAATAAAATGTATGACCTAGTTCTTTATTTAATAATTATAATAATTACTGTGTAAAAGTATGATGTATGATGTTAAGCTTTGTATAGACAGGTTTATATTACACATATAAATGAATAAATATATATATATATATATATATATATATATATATATATATATATATATCAGCTTTTGGAGATCTTGCAATAAACCTGAACTTTGGCCTAATTGCTTCGTCTGTGTGGTCGAACACCTGTGTGTGTGTGAGACGCTCCTCACGTGAGCGGTTTTAGTTAAATCAGCGCTCATCATTATGCAGCCCACTGCGGGAGCCGTGACTACCCTGTGTCTCGTTCTGGCATCCGTCCATGATATTTCACCTTCAGGACACTTTATTTCATTTACAACAGATTTGCACAATACCAGGGATTATTGCGTGGCGTATGTTATACTGTGAACTCACTATGAAGTCAGGTCACCAATATACAATAGTAACGCAGGACATAATGGATGTAGTCAATTTCATGATATAATAGCATGTGTAGGAATGTTTGGAGGTTCTAGAGCAGTGTGTACATAAGCACATGCTCCAACGTTATCAACACAGTAATGAATATAGCAGCACTATATTACTGTACCTCATGAAGTATCTCATGAAGTAAACTGAACATATATATATGGTTCAGGATTGTTCAAGTATAGAATGACGTATTGATGATTTTTTATTTTCTCCAGCACAACCTATAGCCAATATGATGAACTGATTCATCATTTATTTCATTTTAATCAACTATACAAAGCTAAAAATGAAAAAAAAAAGAAAAAAAAAAGGCTCACATAGGCAAAGAAATAGCACATATACATATTTTTGGTTGTTTCTATGAGTAAAATAATCATTTCAATATTAATAAATAATAATAATAATAATAATAATAATAATAATAATATGCTCATTTTGAGAGTTCTACAATTTAGTGACTCATTCCCAGATTCCAGTATTGGTAAAAAATTGACACATCATAAAAGTAACGATAACTTTCCACCTGACATACAGTATGTGAAAACCCAAATGCAGAGTTGGATGTCTAAAGCCTCCTCATTAACACACACCGGCAAGCCTTCCATACAGTATAAGCACATACTGTATACACGTACATTACCTCTCAAAATTCTGGGATCCCTTTATAACTCCATGGTCTTTCCTGATTTCTATTTCTTTCTACACTGTAAAACAATACTGAAGGCGTTTATCCAAAATCTCCCATGATCTCCTTCGAACAGTTGATATTTTGATGTATCTGCTCTACTTATGATCTGTAAATCCTTCATAACGGTGCTGTTTGTTAATTGGTGACTTCTGAGGCTGGTGACTCTAAATGAACTTCTTCTCTGCAGCAGAGGGAAGTTTTTCTCAGGAAGTTTTCCTGGGAAGGTCTTCAGTTTCATCATGGAGCTTGATGGGTTTTGCAAATGCACTTGATAATACTGTTCCTGCATGAGCTGTTCCAGAAAGGCTGACCTCCGTGTCTTAAAATAACAACCCACTGTTGTTGTTGTTGTTGTTGTTGTTGTTGTTGTTGTTGTTACATAATTACCTAATGCCATATGTGCCATAAGTTCTGAGCGTTAGTGGATTTTTTTTAAAATCACCTATGATGTGTTGCCGCTTGTTTTTATATATAATAAGAATAAGATCAAGAAAAAGAAGAAAGAAAAGGAATCTTCCAGTTCAGGACGTGCCACACTTCGAACACCAAAATCCAAATACCGACACAGATACGGGAATTTGGAGCAATAAACAGAAACAGATGCTGATTACTTAATATAGAGTGTGACTACAAAGGTATTAAAAACATTTATTATAAAAGTGTAACCAGGAAATCGTTTATTGTGGGCATGCTGTAAGATGAAAATGAAATCCTAACAGAGATAGAAATCTGAGTTTAATGTAATAAAGCAACGACATCCTGGTTTAAACATAAACCAACCAGGTTAGATGGTTTAAATGCATTACTGAGTGTCATGAAACAAAAAGTCTTACATTTTTAACCCTTACAGGGTTAGGGTTAGGGTTAGGGTTAAAAATGTCTTAAAAATGTATATTATTATTATTATTATTATTATTATTATTATTATTTTATTTATTTATTTATGTATTAGTGCAGCTTAAACCAATCAAAGCACTATACAGATTTGTTTATCAGGGACACGCCAGACACTGGGAGGACATGCACGCTTACGCTTCGGTTCAACATGCATTGGTTTTCCAAATTGCAGGAAAGCACAAATGACACGTGAACAAAGGCTTTGGCAATTTCAGCCAATGTTATTGCCAAAAAGTAGTGACAGGAAAACAGAACAGATAATGCAATTCTCCGTCTGAGATATAAGACAGGCATTAATTATAGCTTTGTAGGGACCTGAAGGAAGAAGAATAAAAAAAAAAAAAACACACACACACACACACACACAATTATGCATGGCACAAATCTTCGGTCTAATTTTGGCAGATTAGACCTGCCAGTCAGGGGAATAAAGGGAGCTGTGTTTTACTGAATATTCAAGTAAATAGACGATGACCTGACCTCGGAATGGTCCTTGACCTGCGTATGACCTGTCTCTCAGGGACAGATTTCATCCAGGAGACATAGCATAAGCTATTAATCGAAAAATTCATTTTTTTAAAAACTTAGTAATGTAGTAATGGATTAATTCGATTAATTTGAGAAGTTCTATAACAAATTAAAAACTCTGCATTGGCGTATCAGGCATAATACATCCACAGTTTTATTGCCAGCCATCACAACAAACCATTAATGAACGTAAGAACACACACAGGGAGAGAGAGAGAGAGAGAGAGAGAGAGATCGCTGCTTTGTGTGTAATATATGAGCGTTTAGGTATTCAGCGCGGCTGTTTGATGCGTGTGACGGTAATAACACGATGTTCTCCCCTCTTTGGTACAGACGTAATGACTATAATAGACCTGCGCTATTACCCACTCTCGCTGCCAGGGCACCTCCGCGGAGCACGCCATCCTAATCGCTGTTTATCAGCACTTATCTTAATTTTTAAAAAAAGGAGCAATCGAGACAGAAAAGGAGGGATAGATACGGTGTAGGAGGCCAAGTGGAACAGATTTAATGTCTGCAAGACAACAGACCCGATCACACGCCTGCTTTCGGGGATTAAAGTGATTTAGTGTGGAATGAAACAAACAGGCGCAAAGACAGACAGACAGACAGACAGACAGACACGTGCTCCGACAAAGGAATTTTCATCCCTCAGGGTGTTTACAAGAAGGAGAGACTGCAAGGAATGAGTGAATGATGGACAACTCTCGATTATGTTACAGATTCAATTCAGTTATATTTTATAGCGTTTTGGAAAGAAAGAAAAAAATTAAGTACGATGTAGCCTTAAATCCATGATGTGCGTGCCGGAGGCGAGAACGCTCTGAGAGGAGAGGAGGCAGAAAGATATGGTACTATAAAACCAGACAGGTGTGTTAACCCTTACACCTGGGACCCTGGGATGAGTGTTTATGATTACAGCAGCAGTTCTTATGCACCGAACAAAACTACATATTTTTATTTATTCATCTTTTTTTTTTTTTTTTCCACATGAGTGAATGTGAGGCCATCTACAAGAGCAGACGCTGAGTCACTGTTTGACGTCTCGATCACAGGAACAGAGAGATTTAATGACGCAGAAAGACGTTATCACAGTTACAGTACTTATAGGAGTATGATCAAACCATTCAAATATTAAGCATATTAATGAAATATGTAACATATTTGTTTTGTTAAAGCTACAGGCTTCTCCATTCGTTTATTTCATACTTGCAACCGTTTACTACCGTTCCATTGTTTATTCACTTTTCCCTGGATTCCCGTCCAAAAAATGAACCCTAGGTCATTTAATGCCATGGTAAGAGCTTTAGAAGTGCGTGTCAAGGTAAAAGCAGGACACTGTACAATAAACTGTAGTGATGTTCTCTAAACTAAGTGACAATCTACAGTTCTGGACAAATGAGTACCAAGATGTGCAGTTCCTCGAATGACCACTAGCTCCAAAAGTGAGTCAATTCCCATAGGGACACATGTTAAAATGTCCAAGTAACAGAAATAAGCATGTTTGCAATTGTTAAATAACTTTACTCTATACGTGTAGATATCCAGATTGACAATGAAGCTCCCTAATATCTAATCTACTCTAAAATTATTAGAATAATTCATTTATTTACAGCACTGTGCAAAAGTCTTGAGCTACCCCACATTCTCACTCACTCATAATCTCTACCGCTTCATCCTGTATTCAGGGTCTGGGGCCTATCCCAGGAGACTTAGGGCACGAGGCGGGGTACACCCTGGAAGGGTGAAAGTCCATCACAGGGCACACAAACCGGAGTACCCAGAGGAAGCCCACCAAGCACGGGGAGAACATGCAAACTCCATGCACACAGAACCCGCGACCCTGGAGTTGCAAGGCAGCAGTGCCAACCCCTAAGCCGCCATGCCACCTAGAACAATGACAATTTAAAAAAAAAAAAAAAAGTGTTCATATGGTGTGAGTTAACGGGGAGACTGCAGACATCAAACTGTGCGTTTGGGTTTTCGGATATGTCAGGTAGAATGAAAGTTATCATTACTTGTATAACGTGTACATTTTACCGCTAACAGAATATGGAAATGATGTATGCGAAAATGTAGAACTCTGAAAAAAATGAGCATATTATTATTTTTATTTAAAAAAAAAATAATAATAATAATAAAATAATAATAATAATTTTTTTTTTTTTTTTTGCTCAGTCATGTTTGTATAGTTGGTTAAAATAAAATAAAATTCAGTTGATCATATTGCCTATTTATTGTGGAAAAAAAGGATATGTCACTCTATACTGAACAATCCCGAGCCCTACATGTATTTATTAAGGAAAAAAAAAAAAAAAAGAAGCAAAACAAAAAATGGCTAAAATGCTCTGAGCTTTAAGGGCTACATTGATCCTAAATCACAGCCATGTATTCAATCCATTTAGATTTAATAAACTCTGTAGAGTGGATTGACATATTAGGATTTATAAAGAAACTATATATTCTGATTTCAGAACAGTGTGCATGTGTGTGTGTTTGTGTTCTTATGTGTTTATGTGTGTGTGTTCTTGTGTGTATGTGTGTGTGTGCATGATTGTGTGTGTGTGTTCGTGTGTGCATGTGTGTGTGTGTACAGTATGTGTGTGTTCTTGTGTGTGTGCGTGTGTGCGTACAGTATGTGTGTGTGTGTGTGTGTGTGCATGATCGTATGTGTGTGTGTGTTCTTGTGTGTCTGTGTGTGTGTGTGTTCTTGTGTGTCTGTGTGTGTGTGTGTACTGTATGTTTGTGTGTGTGTGTGTGCATGATCGTATGTGTGTGTGTGTTCTTGTGTGTCTGTGTGTGTGTGTGTGTGTGTGTGCATGATCATATGTGTGTGTGTGTGTGTGTGTACTGTACACACACACACACACACAGTGTGTCTGTGTGTGTGTGTGTGTGCGTGCGTGCGTGTGCGTGCGTGTGCGTGCGTGTGTGTGTGTAGAGGTCAGTGCGGTGACCCTCGTGTGGTCTGAAGAGGCTGCCACGGAGCTAGTTTAATAATAAATAGTAAAGCCTTCATTTCCCCAAACTCGAGCATCCATGGAGAACAGAGTCCACTTCTCACGCACACGTCCCAAAGACAGAGGCCCCCACCAGGGAACTCTGTGTGTGTGTGTGTGTGTAGTGACAACTCCAGCTTGTTTTCTCAGTGGAGTAAAGAAGATAAATCTGCTACTCCCTCAGGACGAGACACTTTATCTGCCATCTTTAGACTAACGAACAGGAAACACACACACACAGAGAGAGAGAGAGAGAGAGAGAGCTGACTAATGCCAAATAATAGTCCTTCAACCCCTTTTGTAACCACTGATAGTTAGACTAGCAGACATGAAAAGCACTATAAAGCAAATGGACAACCACAAACGAGCCGTGCAGGATTACGCCTCTCTCTTTAAAGGAGCCGAGCGCTGAGGTCAGAGGGGTCACCGACTCTCGACATTTTCATAAATATTATTGCCTGTTGCTTAGCGAGAGTGCTTTATACGTAGCGAGTTACATATTTTTAGATAGGTGGCAGGTTTATACATCACCGATTGGTACACATGGTTGTTTAGCGTAGCATGGCGGCTAGCCTGCCGCTGCCTGGAGCGAATGCTCGTTAATATGAACCCGTGAACCTGATAGCAAAGGCCACTGTAGGCTCAGCGGAAGTAAGCGTCCAGAGAGAGAGAGAAATGTGAAATGTGAAATGCTTATCGTCGAGCGCCCAGAGCCTGGAGCTACGACGGTCTTCATACCTCCGTCTCTCCGTCCCATCCCATCGTCTCTCCACCTTCACATTCCACCTTTGTTCTTTGTCAGTCTCTCCCTCTCGCTTTCCTCATCCTTCATCGCAGACACACTCCAGCTTCCATATCCCTTCATAATGCTCTTCATTCTTTTTCTTATCCTTTTATCCCTTTATAACTAGATCCAACCAAGCCTGGTCCTCGCACTGTCCATACCGTACTGTACCTCCGGACAGAGCACCGTCTCATGGAGGGTGGACCTGTCTGTTCGATGTTAAATGTGTTATTATACTCAGTGAGCATAATACAATCAGTGGCCGAGTGAATAAGTGCAAGAAAGTAAAGTCTATAAAGAGCCATTCAATAGGCGGTTTATTAGGAACACACACACACACCTGAACATTTTATGCAAATCAGCCAATCATGTGGCAGCAGGACAATGCAATAAAAATTGTATTTCAAAAAAGATTCTCCTCCCCATTTAAATTCTCTAAAGTTTACCTAAAATGGCACGGAAAAATCAAAAGCATCCTGTCAGTCAAGAAGTTGCGAGTGGAAACACATCCAAGTAGAACGGCTAAACAGGTTAAGGCTGACGGGAAGGTGAGGGTCACGCCCCTTAACCACTCTTTACAACCATGGTGAGAGGAAAAGCATCTCAGAACAGTTGAGATGTCGAGAAAAAAAAAAAAAAGGACAGACAGACATGCTGTAACAAAGGCGGACTGACACAGAAGGGTAAGTTTCCAAAGATGAGAAACGTTTATTGAAAGCAGACGAGAGCAAGTCAGATGTACGCTGATGCAGGGAAATACTGCTTGAATATTAAACTATACTGTCGCGGGGGCAGCGGCGCCGACAGCGTTCTTTCCGGTGGTGCCTGGGGATTAAAATGGAGGAGAAGAGAGTTGAGTCTGGAGTCACTGGAGAATCGGCGAGGGAAGGCACACACCCACACACGCAGCCACGGAGATGCCGATAATGAAGCTTCACGGGAATCACTTCTATGAAGCACAATGAAATAAGGTAAGTAGCAATAGACATATAATTCTTGTCTTACTTGGAGTAGCTTTTCGGCCCACTTTCGTGCATACGAGCCCGGACGTTGACTGCTGTGTGGTGTGTGCTTTTGTGGATTAATCCTGATTGCTATCAGGTGGTTCTAGTCAGTATTCTGGAGATGGGGGGCGTGGTGTCTGCCTTGATTCGGAGCCTGGCCCGATTGTGACATTACCCCCCCCTCCACGACCCGCTCCTGAGGGTCGACCCTTCCGCCGACGTGGTGGTCTACCTCTCCCTCTTGGTGCTGGGCAATCTGGATGGGTGCGGTGGAACTCTTCTAGCAGTGTAGGATCAAGGATGTCATTTCGAGGCACCCATGACCTCTCCTCCGGGCCATAGCCCTCCCAGTCCACCAGATATTCCAGGTACCCACCACGGCGGCGGGAATTCAGGATATCCCGAACTTGGTAGGTGGTTCCTTCATCTACCATGATCGGAGGAGGAGGTGTTTCTTCTTCGGGGCCAGGCTCTGTGGGTGAGAAGACAGGGTTATGGTATTTCTTCAGCAGGGAGACATGGAAAGTGGGGTGAATACGATATTGTGGAGGTAGTTGTAACTTGTATGTGACCGGGTTTACCTGCTCCAGAACAGTGAAGGGACCGACATACCTAGGGCCGAGTTTCCTACAAGGTTGGCGCAGACGCATGTCTCGGGTGGAGAGCCATACCTTGTCTCCCGGTTGGAATGTTGGTGCGACAGATCGACGCCTATCTGCATTGGCTTGGTATCTGCGTACCGCACGTTGCAAATGATGGTGAGCGTCTTCCCATACTCTCTCACTCTCTCTGAACCAGCTGTCGACCGCTGGGAGATTGGAAGGTTCCCTATTCCAGGGGAATAGCGGGGGTTGATAACCTAGCATACACTGAAATGGGGTGAGACCGGTAGTCGGTTGTCGGAGGGAATTTTGCGCGTATTCGGCCCAACCGAGGAACTGGTTCCAGGTGTCCTGGTGGCCATGACAGAAGGTTCTAAGAAATCTTCCGACTTCCTGGATCTTGCGCTCCGTCTGTCCGTTTGTTTGAGGGTGATATCCAGATGATAGACTCACAGTCACACCTAGGAGTCGAAAGAATCCATGCCATACCCGTGAAATAAATTGTGGGCCTCGGTCTGAGACAATGTCTTCAGGGATGCCGAAGTAACGAAAGACGTTATTAAAGAGGAGTTCCGCTGTTGTCATTGAGGAGGGGAGACCTCTGAGAGGAATCAGTCGACAACCCTTTGAAAATCTGTCCACTATGACAAGGATGCAGGTATGACCATCAGATTTGGGTAGATCTGTGATGAAATCTACTCCTATGTGTGACCAGGGGCGGTGCGGCAGTGGCAGAGGCATTAGTTTCCCCGCAGGTAAATGTCGAGGATTTTTTGACATGGCGCACTCAGCACATCCAGAGACATACCTCCTCACATCCCTCTCCATATTGGGCCACCAGAAGCGTTCTTGTAGCAATGAGAGAGTATGGTTGACTCCGGGGTGTCCTGTGCCCAGTGAGGAGTGGACAGAGTGAATTAGTGCATTCCGATCCTGTTCCTGGATGAACTGGTGATTTGGTGGACAATTGGGGGCAGTGACTGGAGCAGGTTCGGATACTGACCGAGGAAGTTCCCAGTGTATGGGGTTGACAAAGAGTTTTTCCGGGAGTATTGTAACAGGTCCATCGTTGGCGATATTACTGGCATGTAATCGTGAAAGAGCGTCCGCTTTTGTGTTCTTCGACCCTGGACGATAGGAGATCTTGAAGTTGAATCGGCAGAAGAACATTGCCCACCGTGCCTGTCTGGGGTTCAATCTTTTTGCTTCCCTCAGATATTGCAGATTTTTATGATCGGTTAGGACAAGGAACTGATGGGTAGCCCCCTCCAACCAATGTCTCCATTCGTCCAAGGCCATCTTGATAGCCAGCAATTCACGATCTCCAATGTCATAATTCTTTTCAGTCGGACTGAATTTCTTAGAAAAGAAGGCACATGGATGGAGTGTTGCGGGTTCCCCTTGCTGTTGGGAGAGAATGGCCCCCACGCCGTTTGTTGAGGCATCCACTTCCACCACGAATGGGAGTTCCGGATTGGGGTGTGTGAGAATGGGGGCCGAAATGAACGTCTGTTTTAATCGTTGGAATGCAACGGTAGACTCCGTGGTCCATTTCAGGGTTCTGGGCTTACCTCGGAGCAAGGACGTTAACGGACTGGCGATGACGCTGTAATTTTCAATAAATCTGCGGTAAAAGTTTGCGAAGCCCAGGAAGCGTTGTAACTCTTTGATCGTCGTGGGTTGTGGCCAGTTGGTAATGGCTGTTACCTTCTCTTCATCCATCCTCACCCCGTTTTGATCTATGACATATCCTAGAAAATGGACAGAAGACTGGTGAAATGTGCATTTTTCAGCTTTAAGAAATAGATGGAACTTACGGAGACGTTGGAGTACCCGCGTGACATGCAGGTGATGTTCCGCTGGGGATTTGGAAAATATGAGGATGTCATCAATGTAAACAATAATGAACTGGTAGAGGAAGTCTCTGAGGATTTCGTGCATGAAGTTTTGGAAAACGGCTGGGGCGTTGACAAGGCCATAGGGCATCACCCGATATTCATAATGCCCTGTAGGGGTGATAAAGGCCGTCTTCCATTCGTCTCCCCTTCGAATACGGATAAGGTTATAGGCACTGCGGAGATCTAGTTTTGTGAAAATTTTCGCTTCTCTGAGACATTCTAAAGCTGCAGGGACCAGAGGCAACGGGTAACGAAATTTGACGGTGGCCGTGTTGAGGGTACGGAAGTCGATACATGGCCTGAGACCACCATCTTTTTTTGCCACAAAGAAAAAACTGGATGCTGCAGGAGAAGTTGAAGGACGGATGAAGCCTTGTTGGAGAGCCTCCGAGATGTACTCCTCCATGGCCTTTCTTTCTGGAATGGACAGAGGATAGATTCGCCCCCGTGGTAGGGGTTCGCCAGGAAGCAGATCTATTGCGCAATCCCATCGCCGATGTGGTGGCAGTTGTGTAGCCCTCTTGGGGCAGAACACGTCCCGGAAGGCAGAGTATTGCGGGGGCACTTCCACGGACAGGTTTTCCACAGGACTTTCAATTGATGTGGCGTGCAATGGTAATGCTTGGGTTTTTAATGGAAGTGAGGGGAAACAGTTGGATGAACACGTCCTTCCCCACTTGAGTACCTCTCCTGTGGACCAAGAAAGGATAGGTTCGTGCTTCATTAACCAGGGGCGTCCCAAGATAACATCCGCCATGGATTCCTCGAGGACTAAGAATGAAATTTCTTCCTGATGGAGTAGGCCCACCTGTAGAGTAACGGGGCCAGCAGAGGACCGTACAGACCTTCTGGACAGGGGTTTTCCGGTTATTGACTGGACCTGGAAGAGTCGTTCCGTCGGGGTGGTCTTGATCCTGAGGTGCCTGCATAGGTTGCCGGAGATGAAGTTCCCCGCTGACCCTGAGTCCAGGAGTGCGGCCACTGAAATAGTAACATGGGACGCAGTAAGGCTTACAGGTGTGGTGAGCGGTTGTATTTTTGCTATATTAGATGACCAAACACTCACCACTGGACGAGGAGGTCGGATGGGGCACTCACTCCTGCGGTGCCCCGCGTTACCACAATACAGGCATCGATTCTGGGCTAATCTTCTCTCTCGCTCGGTCGATGTGAGTCGTCCCCTGTCCACCTGCATGGGTTCCAGTGGGGGTTCCGGATTACCAGATACCGACGGTGGATTGTGGAGGAGGTCTGCTGAACCCGGGGTGCCGGCGTGACAGGAAGTAAGACGTGCTGAACTGCGGATGGAGAGTTGAATAAATTGTTCTAGTCCCAGAGAGTCATCGTGGGTAGCGAGCATAATTCGGAGATTGGGGTCGAGTCCTTGACGATAGGTTGTGATGAGAGCTTGCTCATTCCATCCACTGGAGGCAGCTAGCGTACGAAACCGGAGAGCATAATCTTGTATAGGTTGGTTATTTTGCTTCAGATGGTAGAGCTGTTCTCCTGCAGACCCTTCACTGTCCGCCCGTTCAAATACCTCCCTGAAATGGGAGACAAAAAGGTTATATGAGGTGGTGAGTGGTCCTCCCTGTGACCAAATTGACTCCGCCCACTGTAACGCCTGTCCAGACAACAGGGAAATAATATAGGCGATTTTTGCCTGGTCGGTAGGGTAACTGGACGGTTGCATTGAGAACGTCAATGAACATTGAAGCAAAAACCCCTTGCAATTCCCCGCCGCGCCAGAGAAGGGCGCTGGTCGCGCCATGGGGCTGGATGCCGGGAGCGTCGAAGTAGAGTCGGGCATGCCGGTGGATGGTGGTGCTGGAGGTATTACCACTCGGCGTAGCTGCTCCACCAACGCGCGGATTGGGTCAGACTCACTCATTCTGTCTCGTTGTTATGGTCCGGGCTTCTGTAACAAAGGCGGACTGACACAGAAGGGTAAGTTTCCAAAGATGAGAAACGTTTATTGAAAGCAGACGAGAGCAAGTCAGATGTACGCTGATGCAGGGAAATACTGCTTGAATATTAAACTATACTGTCGCGGGGGCAGCGGCGCCGACAGCGTTCTTTCCGGTGGTGCCTGGGGATTAAAATGGAGGAGAAGAGAGTTGAGTCTGGAGTCACTGGAGAATCGGCGAGGGAAGGCACACACCCACACACGCAGCCACGGAGATGCCGATAATGAAGCTTCACGGGAATCACTTCTATGAAGCACAATGAAATAAGGTAAGTAGCAATAGACATATAATTCTTGTCTTACTTGGAGTAGCTTTTCGGCCCACTTTCGTGCATACGAGCCCGGACGTTGACTGCTGTGTGGTGTGTGCTTTTGTGGATTAATCCTGATTGCTATCAGGTGGTTCTAGTCAGTATTCTGGAGATGGGGGGCGTGGTGTCTGCCTTGATTCGGAGCCTGGCCCGATTGTGACACATGCATTGCCTGCCTACCGAACGTGTTACTTCTAAAAATAAAATAGCTAGTGCAATACAGTGGTACTTCACCTTGGAATTCACCTTGGAATTTTTCGGCTTAATAACTAATGCGATGCATTCTAGGCGGTCAAAACCTGTTTGTGTTTTGTTTTTTTGCATTTTGTGCAAGATTTATTGAAGACACAACACCATGGGTTGTAAGAATTTTATCAAGGACGGCAGCAAGAAGAAAACGGAGACGGTTTCAGTTTTGGTTTTTAAAGCAGCCGGTGCCGAGAGGAATCGTAAATTAAGGTTAATTGAGGTTTAACGTCTATTTATTTCATATTTTACTTCATTTACTTCATGTCTTTTCTAAATGTTTTGATTGTTCTTAGATGCAAAAATATGATTATAGTGTTGAAAATTGGTAATATTTATGGGAGGCTGGAACGGATTTTCTGCATGCACATTATTTCCTATGGGAAAATGCGTTCCGCAATACGACATTTCGCCTTAAGGACTCGGCGAGGTACAGTACCGCTGTAGTAGCTATGCTTCCTAACAAAGGACGATGATACGACGGTATCGAAGTGTTCCTTATGTGACGCTTATGCTGCCTAAGCAGACGACACAATAGCTGCACATCGAATTGCAGTTCCATTCCAAAAGTTGCAGGACATCACCTTGATTTATTATAATTTTCTTTTAATATTTCAAACTTCCTAGTTTCAACAATCACATGCTTCATATTAAACTATTATCCTAAAAAGAACTTCTCTCTCTTAATCATCGTCTCGTATTATTTACCCAGTGCCTCTGATTCCTGTCGTGCACACACACACACACACACACACACATATACACATAATCTGAGGTTAAGTCTTCCAGCGATCTCAGTCTTGGTGCCTGAGAGCTGGGAAAGTGCTGAGGGAGGATTTCCCATCAGCATATACACAGCGATGTTACAGAAACACCTGGAGGCCTGAAGCATGAACCCACAAGCAAACAGCAAAACACACTCACCCCACGCACGCACGCACGCACACACACACACACACACACACACTCACACAGTCTGCTGCTGCAGGGCTTAACACACCAGAGCAGTGCCCTCTGCTGAGCAAAATCACACACTGTGATTAACAACACAACAGAATTATTATTATTAATATTAATATTATTATTATTATTGATAGTAAAGGCAAAATATAATATCGTTCTCTTAATATATTGAACACACACACACACACACAGCAATTTCTCTCATCTCTCCTGACCTCCATTAGCAGTGAAAGCGAGACTTTCCCAGACCAACAAGCCGCTCAGGAGATAAGGATTGATACCGGCCGGAGCGGACTGTTCCTTTCACACAGACACACGCGCACACGTTCACTTTTTTTCACATGCACGTGCACATGAACACACTCTATATTCAACTCTTAGCAAGATTCCCTTTGCAGCTAATTTTGCTAATTCGTTTTGCTAGCATTGTGCAGCTTGCCAGCTTGCAACCTTTATTGTATTGTTGCTTCCATAGATTTATATTTATATTTGGCGACATTCATTATTAAAAAAGAATACCGACCGTGAGTGACAATAAGCCGAATGTCATGCTGTAGAAATTGAAATGAAGATCTTTTTAACCTGGTGTGACAAACAGATGCAGATATACAATCTTTACAAAGAATCGATAGTTATCTTTTTTTTTTTTTAGCATTTAGCAGTTAGCATTTAGCCCTATTCCTACATGACCTCTAAATGTCAATGAGTGGACATCGTGAGCTGTCAATCAAAGGCATGAGGATAAAAGAGAGAGAGAGAGAGAGCGTTATGAGACAAGATCGCTCATCTCTTTAGAAAGCTGATGCTGGAGGGATGAAGGTGTCCCTTCTCACAGGTGGTAGAGCCACAGGGCACAGTGTGTGTGTTTACATGTGTTGTTGGCATTCCAAGAATGAGAGGGCTAGATGAGAGAATTTATATATACAGTACAGACCAAAAGTTTGGACACCCCTTCTCATTCAGCGAGTTTCCTTTATTGTGTTCTTTATTGTGTTCTTTAGCCCAAACGCGTCTCTTCTGCTTGTTGCCTGTCCTTAGCAGTGGTTTCCTAGCAGATCTTCTAGCATGAAGGCCTGATTCACACAGTCTCCTCTTAACAGTTGTTCTAGAGATGTGTCTGCTGCTAGAACTCTGTGTGGCATTGACCTGCTCTCTGATCTGAGCTGCTGTTAACCTGCGATTTCCGAGGCCGGTGACTCGGATGAACTTATCCTCCGCAGCAGAGGCGACTCTCGGTCTTCCTTTCCCGGGCCGGTCCGCATGTGAGCCAGTTTCTTTGTAGCGCTTGATGGTTTTTGTGACTGCACTTGGGGACACTTTCAAAGTTTTCCCCCCAGTTTTTCGGACTGACTGACCTTCATTTCTTACAGTAATGATGGCCGCTCGTTTTTCTTCACTGAGCTGCTTTTTTCTTGCCATAATACAAATTCAACCTCTTTGAATGAGAAGGTGTGTCCAAACTTTTGGTCTGTACAGTATATGCTCCAGATTTGACTGGGTTTATTTTCTCACATCAGACTCGCACACTCACATTTACTCCTGAGTGAGATAAAAAAAAAAATTCCATCACGGCTACTTGAATGTCTTGTGAAAATCTGGCACTTTCCTAAAAGAAAAGCAACCGGTTCCTGCACAAGCTCCTGTTTGTCTGCTGTTTTTTTCCCCCCAAGTGAATACAGAGAACGCTGATGAGATGAGTGTGTTTAGAGGGGTTTTCTTTGTTGCGTAAATATTATATTAACCCATTTGTTCGACAGAGCAATATCATATCCTGAGTCCATTTCTGCCTCCACATGCCACTAGAAAATGTACAAAATACCTTTCAGGGAATCTTTTCACTTGTTAGGTGACTTACGTCTTAATTAAACAGCCAAAACACAATATTACATATAACGCAGAAAATGAAAAAGAAGCTACTTCTCAAATTAATGTAACATGGAAGTGACCAATCTTACGTCCCTAAAAATTCCCAGTCGCTAACTTCAGCCGTTTTGGAGAGATGATGTAATGTATATATCTTTCAGTGTTATACTGTCTCGCTTCAAACAATAATCATTTAAAATGCAAATTATTGCGAATTATTATAATGCTAATTATTATTCTTATTTATTTATTGAGTATTGATGTTAAAATTGGTGTACACTTCTAGAAGCATATGACTATTACAAATTGTTGCTTAAATTAGAGCATTCCATGCAAAATTAAGGATTTTTCTCCCAAAAAAATCTGTAGTGTCCGTAACCATGTCAAATTCATGTTGCCGTATCTAAACTATTTTGCAATTTACAATAATACACTTTTTAATGTTTCTATTTAGGTTTCATGTGAAACCTAAATTGGCCAAGTTTCATCTGAATGACAATTAAGATCACTGAAAGATTTAAATTTTCAAGAAAGTTACAGACACTACATACAGTAAAAGGGCACGAAATTGTATTAAGAAAATGTTTCTTTTGATCTGATAAAAATATAAATATGTATGCATATTTACAAAAACTGAAGCATGGATCTGGAGATAAGTAGAATTAGGTATTATGAAAAATGGTGTTATATGAACCTATCTGAAAATAATATGTTTTCCCTAGCTGAGACCCTTTTTAGCACCAATACCATGTATTGGCCGAAATGTTCTGCTTTGTGATTTGTTACTGACTTTTAGAAACGACATTTTTAAAGTGTGTTGGTCATTCATTGTAGTTTGAGATAAACCAATCAGACATCATCTTCAAAGTTCCTGATCATTCAAAGTGAACTTATTGTGTTGCATCAGGTGCGATAGAAACGCGTTATAATCCGATAATCCGGAGATCCTGAATTAGATTCCTAAATTATGCTACAGCAATCCGTAGCCAGGAGTCTAGAGCGCGGAATGGCCATTATTTCTTCGCTGTACGGATGGCACACCCACACTCTCACGTTATTAATCGCGACTCTAGCCAAACCTGGGCATTTGTGAGCTCATGCAAGCGGAAGGGGCGGATAGCAGTAGATAGCAGCGGAAAGATGTAGTTGGCTGGTATAACATGTGTCATATGAACCACATAATAGCCTTCGCACTCCTACCAAGGCAACACCGAAGACTATCACATGAGAAGCAGTATCATGTGTCACCCTTGGCACTTTGTATGGGGTGTGCCCTAACAGAGACAGTGGGAATCAACTACGAGTTTATTAAGGTGAAAATGGAGAAAATTCATTTATTTTCTCCCAATCTATACACTTAAAATAATACATAAGGAAACAACAACAACACATGATGGAGGAAACCAAAGTACCAGGATGAAACTTAAAGTGCACATTCCACGCACGCAGAACGGAGACGGGAATCAAATCTCCAACCTTGGAGGTGTGGAGCAACTGGGGTAATCACTGACCCACAGCTCAGGAGGTAGATTAAAACACATCAGATTCTACAAAAAAATAAATAAATAATAAATTAAAGGCTGTTCAAGTCAAACCGGGACTGGGTGTTCCCTTAATTTTTTTTTTTACCTTTAATGCAGTGGTGGTTAAAAGTGTTCTGGAAATCACGTCTTGGGGGCGATGACCACAATTGCTGCCATCCTCACTGCCTTTATTACTTCCTGGTTTTGAACACATGACCAATAGGTATCTTCCAACGCAACTGCAATCACATCGAAAGAGGGGAAAAAAATGCATTTTTATTATTTTTTTTTGTATAATAGCAATGCTCAAGCTGAGATCTGATATTTTCCATGTTTTGTCCAAAAGTATTGCTATCCATCTTTTCATTTTTCTTTTTTCTTTTAAAGGAATTTTAGGTCAGCAGGGTCATTCTGTACACTTTTAACACACCTGGGCAGCATCTCCTGCCTCTGGTACTCAGGTGTTTGTGTGTATGTGCGTATGATAGGAGAGGACTGAAAGATGCCTTGTCGCTGGAGGAAAGGCAGGAAAGGTCGACTCATGTAACCTCAGACCGAAAGAAAGTGGTGGGGAGGGGAGGGGAGGCACCGCCACAACACACGTCACTCAGGCTTAAGCAGACTTTACTACGTGTCTGACCTGCGTTACTTTTCTATGCCAAGGAGTAATCTAAGCACCACCGCTTGTCAATGTTCCCCTTATGATATCTGTCTTGACTTCGCTTTACACCTGTATACCAGATTATGTTTGATAAGTACACTCCTGTCTGCCTTGTCAGATATTGCTTCTGGCCTTGGGGAGTGTTATAACACAGAGGATGGAGAAGGAGTTTGACGGAGATGGAGAGAGTGAGAGAGGGAGAGAGAGCAAGAAGCGGCATGAATGAAATCAGGGCTGGAGGGCAGTGTCGGAGAAGCAGCAGACAAGCATCAACCAGCAACTGGCATTTTCAAGGATCCTCTGTACATAGCTGTCTGTCTCGACTGCTGCAAAGATACACAACCTACAGACGTTCATTCCTGGCCTTATGACACACTGGGACACAGACTGACCTTTGTTGATCTGAACTTTGCACATAGACAGATGAAGAAGTTCAAAGAAGGAGAAACAAGCATTAAAGACAAAGCATGCAGTAATAGACCATCAGCTGTGACAAATTTTCAAAGCAGATTCGGGAATTGGGTTCGACGATGGTGCAAATGCATGGCTTGGAATCGAGATTATCTTGAGTAGTACCTTTGTATAGAGAAAGAGTTGCTCTACTAACATGTGCGGCCTGTCAGTTAATAAAAAAAGTTATGCCCACTTTTGCATCCTCGTATTAAAGAATAACACATCATTCACAGTGTCCTTTTCTCTAGATTTCCTCCTACAGTCCAAAGACATGCAGGTTAGTCTAATTGGCGATCCAAATTTGGGCAGTGTGTGTGGTGTGCCGTGCGATGGATTCACACCCTGTCCAGAGTGTACCGTCTCTTGTGCCCGAAGTCTCCTGGAATAGGCTCCAGGCCGCCCCGCCAGACCCTGCACAGGATAAGCAGTATAGAAGATAAATGAATGAATAAATGAATGAAATTTTGGCAAGTGTGTAAAACCAGTGGAGGGGAACTGCCCAGTCCCTCCCTTTCCCCTTGTGAATCACTCGCTAGTACTTTTATAAGGAAACAGACGGTTTCCCCTAAATTCCCTTTATTTTCAAGTTTGAATAGACAGCCATATCTCCATGAATTTTGCAAACCCACAAAAACTATATCAAAACAGAGATCAGGCTACTGAGCCAAACCCCGTTGCTCTCACATCCGTCTGGAAAACGACATATTTGGTGAGGAAATCACGGCGACGTTGAAAAAAACTCATTAAAAAAAAAAAGACATGTTCCACTGAAAATTAATAGGGTTTTAATGTGTAGACAGTGTATTAGCAAAAAATACAATAAAATAAAAAGCATATTCATCATCATCATCATCATCTATACCTCTTTATCCTGTATTCAGGGTCACGTGGGGCCTGGAGCCAATCCTGGGAGACTTAGGGCACAAGGCTGGGTACACCCTGGACAGGGTGCCAATCCATCGCAGGGCACACACTCATTCACACACTACGACCAATTTGGGAACGCCAATTAACCTAATCTGCATGTCTGCATATCTGCATGGAAACCGGAGTCCCCGGAGGACGGGGAGAACATGCAAACTCCATGCACTCAGAGACGGGAATCGAACCTGGACCCTGGAGGTGCAAGGCGACAGTGTTAACCACTACACCACCGTGCCGCCAAGCATATTCATTTTGCTAAAAATAGCTTAATTTTGCAGAGACCCCTAAAAATTATTTATACAAAATACTAAATAAATACCAAATAAATACTGAATATGTGCTTTTTATTTTGAACCTGCACTCAATGCGTTTATGCCATAAGAATCCATAAATTTTTCCAAAAATATGCCAAGAGGAAGAATCTACACACACACACACCAAAGCTGACATGCTGCAAGATTAAAGTTTCTCCTCAATTTTTCCTTTCACTTTCCCATTCAAGTAAATGAAAAGAAAATCTTGTATTATTTAAGTCTGTGAGCTGCACATCATGGGCCGTTGCTATCGCAATGGGGGTAAAACCACTCCCCATCACATATACATACACATACTGGACCCAGAGCCAGTAAAGTATAAACGCTTATATTTTGGTATTCGCCTGAGCTAGAAATGAGCTGATTCCTGCTTGTTTTGGCCAGAATCTGTGATGCACCATTGCGACCCTACTTCTGAATGTTTCTAGTAATGTTTAGCGACGTTGACCATGAGCAAAACAATTAATTTCCTATTATTGCTTGTCATAGCAGCTATAAACAGTCTGCACCACATTTTAACTCTTTGTTTAATTTATTTGCATAGTTTGCTTTACGCTTTGCACCTCCAGGGTCCGGGTTCGATTCCCCTCTCTGTGTGCATGGTGCTTGGTGGGTTTTCTTTGGGCACTCCGGTTTCCTCCCACAATTTAAAGACTTGCAAATTAGGCTAATTGACATTTCCAAATGAGTGTGAATGAGTTTGTGAGTGTGTGTATGTGTGTGTGCCCTGCGATGGATTGGCACCCTGTCCAGGGTGTACCCTGCCTTGTGCCCTAAGCCTCCTTGGATAGGCTCCAGGTCCCTGAATACAGGATAAAGCGGTATGGAAGATGAGTGAGTGAGTGAGTTTGCTTTACTTCTTTTAGCTAATTTATTGATTATCTGAACTATTGTAGGTTCAGCACTGTATCATCACCCTTTGGATTTGTCTGCAACAATAAACAAATGTCCATGTTATACTTTAGTCTAATAAATCTGACTTTACAAGGCCATCTGGTACATCTGATACTGGTGCGATATGCTGAGATTGTTGATTCCAAACTATTTTCCTCAGGGGCAAAAATCACAACAACATCCTAATGTTGAGAAATCAATGTCTTTCATCCTCCCTGTCATGTCAAAACCTCAGAAAAGCAGGTCAACAAACAGCCTGTCTCTCTCTTTCCTACGTTTGATGTTTGATGTCACCACTCAAGTCTGTGACTTGGGGCAAAAAAACAGCTCTGCTTCGATACAGAGCTACGGAAACATGTGTAATTAGTCAAAGACAAGTTGAGTGTCGGAGTTGACAAAATTTAGCCCAGAGATGCTTCGTCATTAGTCTTTCCTGTCAGTGAAGTCAACGCTTCGGACTCCAGGTGCACATTTTGTCGTTTGAGGAAAAATAATAATTGATTTTTATAAAGAGTGCAATTGATGGATGATTCAGCTTACAGAAAGAGCGATGTTCTCATTAATAAAGTTGTCAGACATGTAGGGAATTTCAGAGATCATGCAGTCATACGTAGTGGTAATGGAATGACAAATAGTTTCAAGGGTGCCGCCTTTGCTGACGTCTTGGGTTGACTCAGGTGTACCTCATAGATCATTTTCCTCCTTAAATAAAGAATATTTTACAGTGATTTAATCAAAGCAGCTTTAATTCAATCAAACTGAATATTATTTAGATAACAAAGTAGTGTCACAGAATCCATTTTAGGGAAATTATGGAAATGAGATCCAAAAGTGTGAGGACATTTTTACTGTATAAATTATAATGATCAGATTGTCCATGATGAACAAGCCGAGTGTGACGGGAAAGGAAAAACTGTCTGAAATGATTAAACCATCAGAAGAACCAGACTCATTAGGGAACCCTTCATTCATTTTGGGTGATATTGGATAGCGGGATGGATTTATGGTCATACTGTGTATTAGGAGGCTGGACGTTCAATATAACAAAATAAGTTAATATGAAATCCACTTTCATTATTGGAAACTCAGGTACAAATCTGAAGTCCTGAACCATTGAGTCACAAGCTATCAGAGAAGTTACTTATGCACTGATTAATCATAACATTAACAACCAAAACATTAATTCACTAATTCACCCATGGTCACGGGCACCAAAAGCCAGCCCATCCTGTACGATCCCATGCAGCAAACCCAGACCAATCGAGCACCCATGGGATGCGCCAGGCAAACAAATATGATCCAGGGAGGCCCCACCCCATAAACCACAGCTCCCAAAAGATCTGCTGCCAATGTCCTGGTGCCACACACCACAGCACCTCAGCCCCACCCTGTCTACAAAAGTCAGGTGGAGTCATGACCCAATAGGCCAGAACACAAGGAGAACCTACACAATATCTGATCATTGTATATCCCTCAAGTATGAGAACGAGTCAGTGCAGGCCACCTCCATTACTCCATGGCCCAGTTCTGATGCTCACATGTTCATTGTAGGCACTTTTGGAGGTCTTCATTCAGGAGAAATTTCACAGTCCTAGTTTGACATATATTATTGTATTCCTTCTATAGTATGAGTATGCTATCATTATGGAGTGTGCGGTCAACCCCCTGCCACTCCACATGTTGTTTCAATTTTGGGGTCGATATATTATTTTTGGTTTTGTCTCTTGAAGAAGTTGCATTAGCGCCACCTATTGGTGTCACCGTCCCTCATTTTCCTGAACTCTAAAAGCCACTTCTTCAGTCCTGTTTTCCTTAAGAAAGCAATTAAATGCTTCCTTTCCTGATCAGTGACTTGCCTTGTGATCTTGGCGTTTACAGCTGTTGGCATCCACCGCCATGCTTTGGTGTTCATATATTATTACATCACAGTAGGCAAAATGTGATGATTTTAAGTGATCATACATAAGAGTAGACAGCGTCATCACACCTTTATATAATATATAATATATGATGACGACACTGCCTACTGTAAGGGGTGCCCGCTTCACTAGCCACCCGCTACACCGTGATCCCAAATACTAGCTACTGCTACACCAGGCACACTAGCTACACCAAAACACTTGCCACCGCTACACCGGGTACTCAAACACTGCCCACTGCTACACCGGGCACCCAAACACTGGCCACCGCTACACCGGGCACCCAAACCCTGGCCACCTCACCAACAATGGCCACCTCTACACCGGACACCCAAACCCTGGCCACCTCACCAACAATGGCCACCTCTACACCGGACACCCAAACACTGGCCACCACTACACCGGACACCCAAACACTGGCCACCGCTACACCGGGCACCCAAACACTGGCCACCGCTACACCGGGCACTCAAACACTGGCCACCGCTACACCGGGCACCCAAACACTGGCCACCGCTACACCGGGCACTCAAACACTGGCCACCGCTACACCGGGCACCCAAACACTGGCCACCGCTACACCGGGCACTCAAACACTGGCCACCGCTACACCGGGCACCCAAACACTGGCCACCGCTACACCGGGCACCCAAACACTGGCCACCGCTACACCGGGCACTCAAACACTGGCCACCGCTACACCGGGCACCCAAACACTGGCCACCGCTACACCGGGCACCCAAACACTGGCCACCGCTACACCGGGCACCCAAACACTGGCCACCGCTACACCGGGCACTCAAACACTGGCCACCGCTACACCGGGCACTCAAACACTGGCCACCGCTACACCGGGCACCCAAACACTGGCCACCGCTACACCGGGCACACAAATACTGGCCACCACTACACCGGGCACCCAAACACTGGCCACCGCTACACCGGGCACACAAACACTGGCCACCGCTACACCGGGCACACAAACACTGGCCACCACTACATGGGCACACAAACACTGGCCACCGCTACACCGGGCACCCAAACACTGGCCACCGCTACACCGGGCACCCAAACACTGGCCACCGCTACACCGGGCACCCAAACACTGGCCACCGCTACACCGGGCACTCAAACACTGGCCACCGCTACACCGGGCACTCAAACACTGGCCACCGCTACACCGGGCACCCAAACACTGGCCACCGCTACACCGGGCACACAAATACTGGCCACCACTACACCAGGCACCCAAACACTGGCCACCGCTACACCGGGCACACAAACACTGGCCACCGCTACACCGGGCACACAAATACTTCTACACCGGCAGCAGGCCAAACAACCTGCTCAAACAAACCATTAAACAATCTTTCACACACACTTTCCTCACACAAACAAACAAAACCACAAAGCCGATTTTGACGCGGTCAGAATATCTCATAAACTACCTGCATAATCAAACACACAAACATAATTTCTGTTTCATATAGATTGTTATTTAGGGTTAAAATTATACTGCAGAGTGTAACTGTTACATATCACGTTATATATTTCGTAATAGGAGATTTGACTGACTTATTAAAAAAATTTTTTTTTAGAATGACTCGTTATGACGCAAATAAAATGACTGGCACAAAATCACTTCCGGGTTTTTGCGCATCGCTTCCGGCTCGGCGCAGAGTTCGCTTTTTCCTGTTGACGTGTTCCTGAGAATAATGCACTTCGACATGTCTAATTACTGACAGGAACGAAAGAAGCAACGAACAAGTCGTTTCCTTTAGTTTCTTTAATTTCGGGACGTTCCGCGGTTTTTCCACAGAAAATGGAGACGCTTTACCACCAGACCAACAAGTGAGTGCACGCGCAGTTTTTACTGAGGGCTTAGCAACGCGAGCTAGCTGCTTCAGAGTTAGCCATAAACACTTACTTTTAGACTTATAACTCATAATTAAAATGTAATGTTGAGTTTTTTAAAAAATAGTTAAAACGTGCTTAAGGTTGTTAACACATTAAAATAAACGTCTTAGTGTCAGAAATGGACAGTGACGTTAACATGGTCGTAATTAGCATAAAGGTAAAATAATCAAATGAAATTTATATTTAATAACGTGTTTAATGATTAGTTGCTCATTCTTATTTACTATATTAAACATATTGTAGATAAATAAATCATGATTTTGCCCTGTCTGTATTACTAGACAATAACAACAACAACAACAACAACAATAATAATAATAACTTAAAAAATATATTACATATAGTATTTAGGCCATTATTCTCAGACAGCATTCTGGAGACCCTGAAATCTATAACACAGTCAGAGACCCTTAGTAAAGACTAATCCTTATGTCTTATAAAGACACAATTATAAGTTTGTAGTTATTATTTGTTTTCTTTATTTTAATAGTTAAACATTACCTAAATTCTTGGTTACTGCAATTCTTAAAATCAGTTTGACGAGAATAATCCGTTTCACTTTTGGTTTTAATTGAAACGTGTATTCGGCTTCTGAGTTCTGCATCTACAGTACATGAAATAAGCAACAAAAAAATAGGTTTTTTTTATTTATTTATTTTTATTTTGGAGATGGGGGGGGGGGTGTAAATATTTTGTGGACATATTTTCTTTTCAAATTCTTCACACACATGCAAAAAAAAAAAAAGATGTTGTTTTGTCTCCACCATCTTTTAAAGTTTTGCCTATGTAAACTCTACTTTGATTAAGTCTTTCATGATTGCTTCAAGTTCCTTCTTTGGACCGTTTTCCTGTCAGGCCATGTTTCTTCCTCATATAATAAACTGCCTGGCCAAAAAAAAAAAAAAAAAAGTTGCACACATTTAAGATTTCATCCAATCGCCTTTGGCTCTGATTAGGTTTGAGGTCATGTGTGAAAATGATCTCTCATGCTTCCAGAACTATTCTTCCACAATTTGAGTCTTGGAATAATGACGTACCATCAGGGAAGGAAAAACTACATAGATGTGATAACCTGGTGATTCAGTACATTCAGGTCGTCAGCTGACTTCATTTTATTGTCACAGAGTTTAGACCTGAGCAACTGAATCAAACCCAGATCATAACGCTGCCTCCAGAGGCTTGTACAGTGGACACTATACATGACGGGTGCATCGCTTCATGGGCCTCCCTTCTTATCCTGACACACACGTCGCTCTGGAATCAGACCACATGACCTTTTGTCATCGCTCCAAAGTCCAGTCTTTGTGCTCCCTAGCAAATTTAAGCCTTTTTTTTTCTGAAAAAAAAAAGTGGTTTACTTAAGGACACACAGCTGTTCACTATTAAACATGCCTCTGATTCGTATTGTCCATTTTTAAAAAAATAACTTCACTAAGCATTGAAAACATCTTCATTCATGAAGTTCCAGTCATTTCAAA